>VYXF01000691.1:1809444-1896491 GCA_013397295.1 Polioptila caerulea
TCCCGGTCCCGCCGTGCCCATCCCGCCGTCCCGGCCCCGCCGCCGCCGGCGCGGGCGCCCCCAGCGGGGCCGGCAGCGCGGGCGCGGCGGGAGATGCTCTCCGCAAATGCTCTCGGGCGGCAGCAGTTGGCGGGCGCGTTTTAATGATCCGGCGCTTTAGAGCGGCTCAGGGAGGATCGCTGTCAGCGCTCCCACTTAACACAATTATAACTGCTGCTCTTGTTAGGTAAGATTTAGTATTGCCGCGTTTGCTTGTGCTTTGTGTGCCAGATTCTCTTTGCCTGTGCTATTTCAGTCGAACTGGTGCTTTGTTGGAGGAAAATGGTTATGTGTGGTATGCAT
This sequence comes from Polioptila caerulea, assembly GCA_013397295.1. Taxonomy (NCBI): domain Eukaryota; kingdom Metazoa; phylum Chordata; class Aves; order Passeriformes; family Certhiidae; genus Polioptila; species Polioptila caerulea. The sequence continues at coordinate 1,809,787 of VYXF01000691.1, forward strand.
TTGCAGGTTCTTCTTAAACACTTTTCCCGCTGTTCCCATGCCTTCCACGACTTCCTGTGAACGTGACATGAAATAACCTGCTTTTGTTTGGTTTTGTTTGATTTTCGTTGTTGGAATTTTTGTTTGGTTTTATTTGTTTGGTTTTTTTCGTTTATTTATGTTTTGTTCACGAAGTAAGTGTCTTTGTTGTGGCAAGGGGTTCTCATAAGGACAGCGTTCTGGCCATTCTGCTGCTGTAAAGGGTGCTAGCATTACCTGAAGTCTATATGGAGATCAGGAAAATGCAGAATTATAAATGTCAGTGAGGAATCACACTTGTCTGGCAGGATCACAGTTAGAAGTGCCAGGTTTTATACGTAAATGGCTGAGTAACTACTGTTCGTCCCATGCTCACCTTTTTATAAGTACTGGGGTGGAAGGGGGGCAAAGGTTGTTCTATAAATAAAACCACTTCACTGTGATTTACGTGCTCAATGAATTGCCCGTGCATTGGCTGCGAGCGACCGCGTCTCCTTTTCCGAGGCTGCTCCCCCATCTAGCGGCGGGCCTGTGCCTCTGTGCCGGGAGAGGGATGGGGATGCTCGCACCTCGCTGCCCGCCCTCGGCACAGAACTTACTCGTGGATTTGAGCAACAGCAAGTACAAGTACGGCCCATCAAAGCCTGAGTCTATCTAGACCAATCAATAAAAGACCGACTTAATTTTTCTGCAGATGTTCATTAAATTTTTAATAGAGAAGATTGGGATTTAAATCAGGGAAACTGCCTCGTCTGCTGGGAGCTTTGTGTGTGTGAGGTTATTTCATGTAAAATGAGAGATGAGGTTGCCCCAAACACTTAGTACTAAATCTGGATATGAGAATTCAATCACTCTTGTAGATCATTCAGTATTAAAGGTGTGCTTGTCAGTGCTAGATTTACATTCTCCCTTTAGAACATTATTTCTCTTATAGCTCACAAGTCTCCAAATTAATCTGATTACCTATATCTTTGTGCTGAAGATTTTTACATTTCTTTTCTGTAAAGCTTAATGTATAAACCCTGTCTTGATGCATCTTTGTTTCCATACCAGAATTCTGTTACTAAAAATACAAGACTAAGTTGGACAAGGCTGTCCAAAAGTTCTGTTTGGCAGTAGGTTTATTATTACTAAAAATTATCTATTGACTCCTGTGAATGATACCAACAACATGGTTGGGTTTCTGGTAACCTTCTGTGAGAGAAAGCTCCTACAGAAATGCTCTTTGCTGTTGGAAGAGCCTGGCAACTGTAATGTGAACTGTAGTGTCCAGGCAAGTTTAACAGATGCCAGACAAAGAAACCCCAACAATTAAATAGCATCTAATCTTGATTGTCCCTATAGAAACTAGAATAAAACAGCAGATATAGCTATTTTCTTATTCACATTGAATGCAGGAGCTCAGATGCTGGAGATTTATAAGATTCTTTGGGATTAAGTCAGTAAAATACATTACATATATTTAAAAACTTCAGCCCTTGACATGAATGTTTAGTAGGAAAAAGCATAGCAGAAAATCTCTAGTATTTGTGAAATTTGAACCTTGTTACCACAGTCTTTGTAGCTGTAAATTGTCCCATCAGGCAAAGATAACTTATTTACACTAATGTAGTGAGAACAATAATATTTTGTTATACCTGTATACTTGTCTCTTTTTTTATACCGATTAAAGTCTATCAGTGTAAGTGCCAGCACAGGCATGTATAGCCTGCCCTGCAGTCTGGCGTATTTTCACTGAGATTCTGTGTCTGGTTCCAGAGAGTTCTTTAAACATTGCTGCCTCCTGGCATTTTCAATGTATTAATAATGCATCTTTTTATTATTATTGCAGGTTTGTTGATATAAAAGACTGCTGATGCAGAGGACAGTCAGGTGACAAACTTTGTTTTTAAGCTTTGCAGTTCAAAGCATTCATAAACTAGCATCCTTAGGAGGCTGAAATCCACTGTTTCTTTATCTTCTTCCACCACTTATCATCTTACATGTTTGACAGCTCTATTGCCTCTGAACAGTCAGTATTTTATGAGTAAAACTAGTGGCTGATATAATTTTCCCTCTGAATGTTTTTAAATCCCTTTAATGTATTTTTAAGGCTGAGTCAAATTGACCATCAGAAAATATTTCTGTAGCCTGGTTTCAGCTACAGAATGTAAAAAAAATTCTCTAATTTGTCTCTCCAGGTAATAAACAATAAATCTCTTGATGCTTTGTGTATTAAAACAAGCCCATTGTAAACAGAGGATACAGTTAATATAAGACAGAATGTTCTTGGAGGGCAAAATTTAATATGTAAGATAAACCTGATTGCAATTATTTTAGGTGGAACTGGGTTGTTCTAGAAAAATATTTCAAATTTATCTGTGTATGTCTAATTTGAAATTAAATTAGCAATTGCTTCTTCTTTAAGAGGATACATAAAATGTGATACCTTTAATCAAATACACCTGATCCCAAATGCAAGGTGTCTAAGGAAAATAATTTCTGAGATAAGTCAATTCAGTTTTGAATGGCAGCTACTTAAACCCCCTTGCTGTCTGCAATGTTGGCTCAGGTATCTATCAAGACTCTAGCAAGTTCTAGAGCAAAATTGGACTGAGATGGTCACAGGCAACTGTTTAAGGCAGTCCTTCATTTGGCTGGGGCTGTTAACATAGCACATAAGCATGTTTAAAAATAAAAATATTATCCAACCACACAAATTTGCAATGTGTCAGACTTTGCAGGTGCTCTTGAAGATGAAGGAGTTGGAACATTAGTGAAGATTTTTTTGTCATGGGTGCTAACATGCTGTAAGTAATGCCAAGTACATGCTGTGATCATAATGGGACAGCTGCAATTTCAACAGCTGTAGTGATGTTCTGGTTTATGTCACTTGGGGATGCTTTGTTTTAACTTAGGCTAAAGTTTTGTGCCATAAGGCAAGACAATTTAGGGAAGAATTAGTGGTAAATAATTCTTAACTTCTACTGTTGATGTTATAATTTACTGCACTTGGAACATCCCAGCTGTGACTAGCAGAGATACTTTGGTTCATTTCCAGTAAATGTGAAACTCCCTGTGGATGTGTAAATGTTTTCTGGAATTATACTGTCACCAAAGAGGCACCAAATTCCAAAATGAAGAAGTCTGTGACTGGCAAAGTCTCGTGGTTGCCTGTGATTTTCATCTTCTTCTGTGATTGCCTCTTACAATAGTGCTGAGCCTTGGGAGATTTTATCACACACCCAGAGGCCTCTAGCCCAAAGCATACTGACATAATTCATGTGTATGATGCCAAGTGATAGCATTACATAGAAACCACCTTTCAGTTACTCAGCAGAAAAGATAACATTTCCACTATTCAATGGGGGATAATAATTTTACTCTGTTGCCAGTTGCCCATGTTATTCATTAACATTATTTTGTCCAGTGGGACATGGAAACAATTAATTTGGTTCTAGTCCTTTCTAGAATATTATTTTGTTAAGAGTCGCTGAAAAGTTTGCTCAAAACTCTTTATAGTTATAGTCTACTGTTATGGGGTTTGCTTTTAATTGTTAATTCAGAAATCCAGATTATTTTCTCTCATAGAACCCATTCCTTAAAGCCACTTTTTAAAAGAGATTAGTAAATTGTGTAATATTATTTCTAAATTTCCCTGCAATGTCAGTATTTTCATGTAGTCATCTCAGACACTGAGCATGTTCATTGATTTCATAATAAAGCAGGGAACCTGAGGTTAGATGATTTCTCAAAATACCTTTCAGTTGCATTGCAAGATCCCAAACCAACTATTTAATTTCTGTTTCAATTTTTCTGGAAAAATTCCAGCGGATGAGGCTCAACACCACTCAATTCCATTTGTTTCATGCTTCACTACTCTTACCAGTAATTTCATAATATTTCAGTTCAGTTTCCCTTCCTGCAACCAAAATTATTGCTTTTCACTGCATCTCTGGAAGACACAGAGCTTCTCTGCTTCAGTCTTTTCCCTTTTGAAGAAAATGTCCCTTGTAGATTTTGCTTCTCTGGATAAAATATACTAAATATTTTCAGTCTTTTCTCCTTGTCATGTTCTGGACCACTAATTACTGTTGTTTTCTCATCAAGAAGAATGACACTCAAGACAAAACACAGCTGAGTGTTTGCTTTGTCCTGAGCTTTACAAACTGTGCTCTGAAGTATGTGTCAGTATGTTCACAGTTTTTTACTCAATACTGTTGCCTTAAATCCAGCCTATGGTCTGCAATGCCTTCTGGATCTCTTTTAATACCAGTCATCACTCATCTGCTTCTCTGTGTTTGGTTATTCCTGTTTGTCTTTGTTCTCTTGTTCATTTTCAATGGCTCTGGATTGCTGCATTCACTCTGGATTCTGTTTGTATGCTGATATTCTCACAGCCCTTTCCAGCTTCAAAGATCAGTAGTGTGTCCTACCAGGCAGATGCTGCCTAAATCTGAATGAGTCAGCTTGTTGGCTTGAGCTGTGGAACTGCACACAGGAACTGAGCATACTGCTCAGGTGGGTCTGCATGTGTTCTCATGCTTGACTTTTGGGTCTGCTTCTCATTTTGCTGTTCCTTAGGTACATAGTCCTTGTTCCTTCAAATTCATGCATTTCCACTTCTCATAGTTCCATTTCATTCACTTGCCAAAAAGTGAAAGAGCACAACCCAAATTCAGTTCAGATTGTCCACTTATATACTGCATGAGATGTGATGGATTTGGAAGGGTTATGCCAGACCAAGTTTGAACCCAGATTTTTTTCTTCAATGCATATGTAGTGTTTCAAATATGTCACTTTTTTTTACTTCAGCTTAAGATGGAGAAACCTGAAACTTGAAATTAAAAGACTAATGGATGCAAAAAGACTTGATTCTATTTTTATGGATAAATTCTGTACTCTTTAGGCCTAAAACAAGAACTGTAGTTAGGTGTCAGAAGTGAGCCAAAGCTTAGTGACCAAATAGTCATGTTGGGTTTTTAGTTCAGGTTTCAATATGTACAAACAAAATCCTCTCATGCGTACAATTCCACATGGAAGTGGTGTAACAAATAGGCGATGATGTATTATTTCCTCATTTCTTAGTTTATTTAAAATAGATTTTATTTTTAAGTACTTTGAGTCACATTTTAGTTTCATTTCCATGAAGAAAGCTTCAGCTATATAAGGTCGAGTGGTCTGTTCATTCAGGATGCATCACTTCCTTCTAAGAGCTGACAGGTTAAATAAGCTTCCTCTGTGCTCTGGGCACATCAGATACTGCTTTGTCCTCTTTATTTGATATGTTTCTTCTGTGGAAGTGTTGAAGATAAGTAGGAACTTGAGATCACGTTAGTCATACTTGTAAGGCTGCCGAGAGTATGATCTTTTCACTTGGGCTGATGCCCACCTCTGAGCTGTTTCTAAATACTAAAGACTCCTATTCTGCTCCTCTCTATTGTCAGCAAATACATGAAATCAATGACCCATATTAACGAAGAGTAGCTTTAGGAGATCAAATTCTGTCTTGCATGTATGTTTGTACCCAGCAATATCTAATATCTTCCAAAACCACTCTCTCTCTGGTCATGCTCTTGTCCTTCTGCAGGGCTGTTTGCCAGCCTCCATGCACAGTTCTCCATGCTGTTTATCTTCACCAACACCTCAACCTGGATCAACATCTGCTCACTCCCTGTTACATGGAAAGAGAATATTTCCCATGGATTCTGTTGCAGGAAGAGGAAGTTTTGCAAAACCGTGCTCTCATCTTTGCCCTTCATTTTTCCAGGCTCTGATAACTAGCCCAGCAGCTGATACTGTAGGTGTGGGGCCAAAATCATGCAGAGAACATTGAAAGAGACTATATAAAATGGTATAGCAGCCAGAGCAGAGGTGTATGGATCGTGCATGTTGGTCTAAAGATGTAATTTTTGTTGGAATAACTTATCCAATATAAACTAAAGAACAAATAAGATTGCACAAACAGTTTCTAAATGCTCTCTGCTTTCAAAATCCTGTCTTTATTTATACTTGGCCTGGAGTTTCCTAGACTTCAAACTGAAGGAGACCTAAATGCATGTTTCATTTATCACTCCTTTTTCATTCTTACTTATAGTCATGATGATGGAAGTTGTTTATTTACCTAAATTATATTATTTTGTTGTTTATTTGAATTTATATCTCTGCAAAGAAAAAACCTAGAAAAGTTGATGATAAATGTGCTATTCATTGCAATGAAAATCACATGCAATGGCCATGAAAGTATTTATATTCTGCACCTGTTGGAGATCCACTGATTTAAGTATTTTGATAAGTATTTAAGTGGAATACTGAAGTAAGAAATTTGTAGCATGCCAAAAGACATGCTTAAAACCTAGTATATTTTTGTCTAAAACTGTATTACTGTTGCTTACTTTGGGCATGAAGTATTCTCTGCCAACACTGGTCAAGCAGTCCTGGCAGTTGCTGTCAAAAGAGGCTGTGAGGAGGTGCTTTTTTTCTCTGTCTCCCTGTCCCTCACATGAGATCTCTAACTCATTCTCCAGAAGCAATGCAACTATAACCAGTTCCCTGCACAAACTTTAATCAGGAGTCCACAAACTTGTCCAAAATAACTCTACCACACACAGGGTTAACTCTGCTAATACATTTGTTTGCAGATCCCAGCCACAAATGGTATTGTCTAACAGTTTGCAATGCAGCATGGTCAGTAATCATTTCATGTTTCAGTAGTGCTTGGTGCCCCCATCCACCCCTGGGCTGTCATTAATCACAGTACAGTCACATGGCTGTCAACTCTCACTCCTGCCAGCTCAGAGCCAGGCAGAGCTGTGGTAAAGGAAGTGCTGTCCCACCCATTTTAGAGAAAAGGGACTGAAGTATAAGGACACGTGACTTAACAACAACAGCACTGCAAAGAGTGGAGATGTGACTGAGCTCAGCCTTGAGTCTCAAGGGCTAGACTTCATCAAGGTTCTTCTTCCTACCATTCCATTACCAGTGTGCAAGGTTCATGGGCCCAGACTACACAAAGCTACAGCTATAGTATCCTCTTCACAAACACCCATGTGCTTTTTGGAAAAAGAATTTAGCTTATGCATATCCATTACTTCACTAATCAGGAAGTTCAAATATTTCTGTTTTACTAAGTAAGGTTACAGTCAGATTAGAACTTAAAATGGCAATTCTCTTTTGAGTCCTACTTCTCTATTTTCCAGAGAGGAGAAACAAACACATAAGAAGAAGGTTTTTTTAATGATATTTAACATCTATAATACAAACAATAAGTTAAACACAGTAAAAATAATTAAATAAAGCTTGAGGTTCCAGCCCTCATACAAATAATTCAAATCTACAAAACAAAGACAAGTTTAAAAATAAACCCAGAATAAGTTTCAAAGGAAAAAAAAAAGTTCCATATAATATCAGTTAAAGGAATGGAAATAATTTTTTTACTTTTGATGCCTGCAGCATTCAACATATGACAAGTCCTTAAATCTTCTCCAAGTGCATAGGTACATGTAGAGAGGCTGCATAATCAGACTTTCCAGGGGACCCAGACACATTCACGTGTGACCTGGAAGTCCAGCAAGTTTCCAATTTGCCTTCTTGCAGCACAGTTCTTAAGTGGAATACATTAAGAGTTTGTAATGCTGACTCAGCTACTACTTTTTTTTTTTTTTTCCACTTTTTGATGCCGAGTCTGATCACTCTCTCAGTACTGTTCTCAACAGGTTAGGTTTGTGGGACTTGAGACTTAGTATTATTCAGTACAATAAGGAGAGATTTTACACTCAGGTCATGTATAAAATGAATACTTGAGTTAACTAAGTTGAAACTGTATCAATATTTCCAGAGCAAATGCTGGTTCATAAATGAATAACTTGCTACACATAATATCGTGCATGGGAATACTCATTTAAATGTTAAATATTTTAGCTTCCCACTGAGTAGTTTTCAGGTAATTCAGAGTAGTAAGATAATATATCAACCATCTCTCTGCCTCTTGCCTCAGGAACACTGATGTGAGTGACTGACCACACAAGCATCCAAAATGAAAGCCTCATATGACAATCAGGTCTTCACTGTCCTGGTGTCAGTATAGGCTGGATTTTGTTCAATTCAGTCCAGCTGTAGAAAAAAGGTCACTTTGGTTCAGGAAGAAAACGACTCTTGGCAAGTAAGCCATTCATGCTGGAGTCAATCCAGTTAAGGTATTGAGTAACTCTGGTGTAAACACCAGGCTTGTTTTCCTTTGCACAGCCATCTCCCCAGCTGACAATCCCATAAACCATCATCCTGCCATTGTGCTCACAGACCAAGGGGCCACCGGAATCTCCCTGACAACAGAAAGAGAACAAGTGAGGTCATATTCTGCAGATGGAGCCTGTGATTGTTTTTCTAGAGTTAAGTAAGCTAGTAAGGACCTATGAGCTAAAGCTTTGATCTTTGAGAACATCACTTAAATGGAATAGAAGGTTTGGCATCTGCTGTGACTTGAACAGTCTCTAGAGCTGAGGAGTTCTTAGCTCCCTCTATCAGGATACCAGGAGAATAATTACCTTGGAAAACAACTCTCCATCCCCATCCTAAGTTTATAAGCACAGATATTAGACTAGTGATACAAGGTCAAGGCCAACATGCCCAATTCTTCAAAACTGAATCTCTCTTGCATAAGGTACTTCAACTTGAGGATGCTTGTTCTTTTCAGTGGCTCCTATGGCCACTCTGCCCAGTAAGGTGCAAGGAAATAAATCTAGTTTTGAGGGACATGGAGGGGCGCAGTGTCCCCTGTAACCTACCCTTGCAAAGCTATAGTTAGTGTACAGTTGCTATATAGCTCTGATGGATATCAGGTATTGCTTGAATAGATTGAAAATAAGGCCTTGAGGAAGAGCAATGTCTAAGATACTGCACTTGTTGCACCTCCAAAGGAAGGCCTGGAGGGAATAAAACTTAACTCTGACTTCCAACCTAGATCCAGATGTTTGGCCACATTACAGATCAACTCCACTTGACATAGTAATTTCCAGTCACATTAGAGACTCTTGTGGCTAGTAGAACTACAAGATGCTGCCAACTGATCCATATAGTAGTATACATGAATTTGAAATTATTTAGAAAATGAAACAAAACCAATTTTACCTTGCTCATATCAATCTGCCATGTAGGATCCCCAGCACAAACCATGTTGTCAGTAACTCTAATATTGTCATAGTATTCATATTTGCATTTTCTCTGTGATATTAAGTTCACGGTGGCTGACATCAGTCTTTGAGCATAGAAGATGTCATCTGTAAAAAAAAGAATATTACATTATTTTCACCCTCTAAGACACAAAAAGAAGCAGGAAATCCCCCATAACACAATTTCTGCACTTAAATTAGCTTAACCATTCCAATACTCCATTGATCTTCTTTCTTCCAACTTCTGAAGTATTGGTTTGCTTTTACTGTTAATAAATAAGTTTCAAAGAGAAAAACAAATGTTCCAAATATGAAATATAAAGTTTAGTTTTTAGAGAGAAAGTGTTTAGTATTTTTTGATGGAAATTCGGCACAAATGCCATCCTTTGCTGATCCTCCCACAGAGCTTTAATATTTTTCTGCTCCTCATCACATCAGGAATTATAAAAATTGTGGTTCACATCTTGGTTACTTTGTGTGGTTGACAAGCAAGAGAGGCATCAGATAAGAAATGTCATAGACAACTAGAGAAGATAAAAAAGGTCATCTTCAAGAGATGCACATTGAATACATACAAGGAACCTTTTTTAATACTTCACAGATCATAGTGTAGAAACCATCACATTCCCACCATTGTGGAAAACCAACTTTGGGAAGAAAAGTAATTCACTTACAAAAATCTTGTTTCCCATAGCCAGCTATTTCACAGTGGGTATTCTCTTTTAAATAAAGGTTCCTCTCTGGCAAGCAGACTGTTCTGACATACTTGGATTCTACTGCACACTGTCCAGAAGTCGTCTTTATCCTTATCAAAGCTAAGAACCAAGTCAGAAAAGATGCAGTTAGATTTGTAAAGCAAGTTTGTCCCCTCAAGTTCTGACAATAGAAGTATTTGTTACAGTCAATGGGAATAGTTGCAATTCTCTTGAGTTCTGGTAACACATGGCTCCCCTCATTGCTTTTGGAATGAGTCATTACTTAATAACAACAGTAGTTTCCCAACACTAAAACTGACAAATGTTCCAACATAAACCTGCTTCCTCAAAGGATAGCAGCTCATAGTTCAGACAGAAGAGTCTTCTGCATCTGTATCTTTAGATGTTTTAAAACAACATCAGCTTTCTGATGGCTGTAGAGGGTGTCACCCACTACTACCCTGAATAGCTTGCAAAGATATTCTTGGATTTTCTTTACTTTAGCAGCAGGAGGAGGAATCTGGAAGGGGTGGTAGACTTCTAAACATCAAGTGCAAGAGTGGCAAGTCTCTTCTGTTCAAGTTGCAAAAACCCATTTCTGATGTGGTTGCTTTAGGAATATTATTATGAAACACAGACTTTCATAAAAGTCTGATTTAATTCAGGAAAGTCATCAGCTAATGAGATGGCTGATATGGCATTCCCATGCTATATGAGGAAACCTACTGTGCATGCAGTTTTTCATCACTTGCTATATATGCAGTCTGATCCTTAGACAAGTAATAAAATGGCAAAACTGCAATGCTGCTACCAGTGCTTATGGAAGAGCCCTGTCCTCCACAGGTCCAGAGACTGCCTGCCAGGTAATGCATCTGATACGGCCCACAACCAAAACTTATACAAGTGCAAAAACTGTCAGCACAGGCCTAGTTTTCCCCTTCTTCCCATCTCTGGTTCTACTTCTTTTAGATGTATGCCACAATTATGCAGCCTTCACCTATCCCAGTGTTTTAAAGGCTTATATTGACACTTACCAATATCATTCTCATTGCCACCTGTGTCATCTGTAAAGTCAGGGTGACTGATGATCTCATCAACCATGAATACTTGTTCTTTATCATCAGTAACATTTAGGATGGACTTTCCAAGGAAGACTTTGTAGACAGATTTGTTTATTGGTTTTCTCGACCTGAGTGAGAGTAGAGAGATTGATCAAGAGTAGTGATTTGTGAGAGTAAGGTCAACAGCTGAGATCCAGTCCCAGTTCGGTTTCATGTTTATTTTAATGCTGATAAGAAAAAGTAAAATTTAGTCTACTTTGAAAGTTGGTCCAATATTCTGAAGGAAAGCATCCTAATTTTCCATTTGAACCAATTAAGACAGATATTTAGACATTTTGAAACATGCCTAACTAGTTGCTACTAATGCAAGGCGTTTGCCTTAAGAATCCTCTGCAGAATGCCAAAAGGATCAGCTTTCCACAGAAAAGTCAACAAAAAAGACCCATAGATGTATTACACAGCTCATCATCATCAGTATAATTATTAAGTTTGTGGAATGGCTAAGGTAAAAATGAAATCCCGGCACCAATATACACTGAACTATCTAAATTGCATCCCACCCAACTGTCCACATCTTGCTAGTTCATTCTGCTAGATGTGGGCTCCCAGAGGCTTAATGTTTCTTTTGCTGCTCTTGTTTTGTTCAATTAAAGGAACATTCTTACTGTGGTGCATTGCAAAGGTTGCTCAGTGAGCATTGCATGAAGAAATCTGTAGAAGAAAGTTGCAAATAAGAAGCCCATGGAACTGGAAACTTACGGAGTATGGAAACAGTGTGCTGCTGTGAGCACCCAGCAAGGGTCGATGAGGCTGCCCCCACAGAGGAAGTGGTCCATGCCCCTCACAGTTTGGAAGATGCCAGCTATCCAAGGCTGAGACTCAACCTCTGCCTGCCTTCCACCCACAATCTTGAAGTTCTTGCTCATGCTTCTTTGACCACACGTAGGTCCTGTGGAAAGAAAAATTTTGTTCAGATGTTCTGACAAATTAACTCCAAACTTCTATTAAAAATAAAATCAAACAAACAAAACCCCGATTGTGTTGAAACTATTACTACTTACCACACTTGTCTATGTTGCAAGGTGTTTCTAGAATGGCTGATCTCCTTTTGGTGTAGCACCAGGGCCCGTTCCTTCCATTCGGATTTCTGAAATATAAAGAGTGCTCTTTTCATAAAGACAGTTTTAAAAAGTCATAGTATCTTAAAATTCCAAGTGTTCTGAAAAAACCCCAGATATTTTGTTGCAAGATATGCAGGGAAAATAATGCTTCAGAAAGTCACATTCCAAATATTTTTAGTCAATAATTCAGCTCTGTAACGTTATTTTTAAAAAACAGATTTCTCAGTGAAGCACCTCTGGGGCTGTGGTAATACAAGTTATCACAAGAAGAGTGATGCTTTTCTTACCTGCAGTAGCTGTGTTTGCCCAGCCCAAGCTGCAAAGCATTCTCTGAGTAAGCATGGTAGCGACCCCTCCTGATTAGTGAGGGCAAGTTCCATGGCAGACATTCATCTTCTGTTGCCATCCCTCTGTAGTCCTGCCCATTTTCAGTATAGCATGTGCTGTCAGTGTCTGAGAAAAGAAATATTTTATTAGCAGAATGTTCTTGTTTATAATTGTTCTGTGACAGACATGGACAAATCCTAATGAGGAAACAGGTTCTTGCATTGCACTCAAAAACAGATGGAAAATTTAGACTGACTAGATATTGTTACTAAATTTGCTCTGTATGGATTTTGAGGATTGAGTATCTTGCACTTTAAAGCATGCATATTAATTCTTTAACAGTTTAAGTGAACTTCACAATCTAAAAAGTTCTTCTGCTTTTGACCACTCACAAACTAGTTGATTTTTTCCACCCCAAACTAAAAGTAAGGTTGAGGTAAGCAACCTTAGTGAGGAGTCAGGGACAAGAAAAATAAAGATCCTTGCACTTGCCTCTCCTCATTTAGTCTGTTAGCATAAAGTGCTAAAGGCTACCCAGTCATGTTTCTGAGTGATACTTTCACTTGGCATTTCATATGAATTCTTTGTCTATCTTTTAGACCTTTCCAATCAATTTCGTTAGCATTAAGGAAGACAGATACTCTACCTAGTTCACAGTGAATCCCAGTGTATCCATCTGGACATATGCAACGACCAATTCCACTAAAGAGGTAATAAGTAATGCATGTTCCTCCATTCAAACAAAGGCATTCTGTAAGTAAAAGACATCACTAGTTACAGGCAAAACATTTGAATGCGAGAGTGAAATGTAATGGAAAATTAAGTTTTAGGTGTTTCACTATCATTAAGGGTCTTTCTTCTGGTATAAAGTGTAAGCACAGGATAGTAAGTTCTTTTTAGGTTCAAATAGAACAGGCAGATGCTTACCCTTGTGTTCTGATCTGCGTTTATATAGCTTGTAGTACTTCCAGCTATAAATCTACAGGGAAAGGAAAAAAATGAATTTTTAAGGAGCCGTTCCTTTTGTGTGGTTTGATCATCTTTTCCCTACTGTGTTCCCTACTGCATACCTTCAACAGCTTAGGTTTTTGCATGTAGCTACCTGCTGAACCTGCTCTGTGGAATCTGGGTATAAACAAGAAGTAGCACTCTCATTAAGCAAAGCAGAATGGCAAAGGAAAACCAATTCCATGCCTTGCAAACAAAAACCACAAAAAAACCCAAGCTCAGAAAAGCCCCACTGAGCTGTGCCACTGCGTCAGGTCAACACTGCAATAATTTATGCTGTAAGAACCTAAGCAGCTTTTAATGGTCACTGTCCCTAAAACAGGGAAGGAAACCTCACCCTCTGCACTAAGCAGTGCAGCAAAGATGCAACATTCATTAGTTGCCCCTGTTATTTTGATGACCTTGGTGCTTCACATTTTTGCCATAGAATGAAAGCCAGAAAATTTATTCAACAATGAATTCTTGTTCTTAATACTTTAAGGTATTTCCTCTGCTTTGCAGGCTGGGTGTGCCTTTCTCCATGAAATAAGATTAAGCTTTTGATACACTTAAAACTTACAGACTCTAGTCCTGTGACAAGTGTGCCCAAGGTTACTGTGAGGACGACGAGCAACTTCATGTTGTAAGTTAACTCCTCCCTCTGTTCTTCTTCTAGCTGTATTATTTGATTCTGAAAATAAAAGAGGAATTTAGTGTCATGCTGTAGCTTGCAGTGTCAGCTTTCTTGCTTCTGTTGTCTTCAGTTGGTTTCAGAATAAATTACAACATGACTGATGAAGAATTAAGTGTTTACTTGCAGCAGGATATCTGCTTATTATTTCCATATATTAAATTAGAGGTTATACTTTGATTTTTTTTTTGAACATGCAGCAGTACAATCAGATTTTTTTTTTTAATAGGGTAAACGAAGCAGGGAAAGAAAATTTGGAAAAATCCATACTCCATTTTTGCAGTATGAACTGAAAGTTGGAAATTAGCAGATGTATTTAGTTGCTGCCCAGCTGTTTGTACCTATTTAAGTGATCATTGCTACCTTCAGCAAAAGAACTGAGCATGCAGCTTCAGGGTATGAAAGAGAAAGCTCCTTTTTTCAATACCTGTGTAGTTATCAGCTGTATCTTGTTGATGCTCAGCACTTAGGTAAACCTGGCTGCCTGACCAGTGCCTCTGACCACTGCCCACTTTGTCTGCTGGTGATGTTGCCTCACTTGTTTACAGTATTAGAGGCTTACAACATATTCTGTCTTGATTTCTTATATGCAGCTGGATCTTGTAGCCAAGCATGTATAGCAATCTTACCAATGGCAAATAATTATCTTGTAATAACAATGGGGGTACAATACAGTCCCATATGTCTTTTCCTTTTTTTTAAATTGCAATGCAAGTCATGGGATTATTTTTTAAAAATACTCACATTTAGAAAACTGTAAAATTTTGTTTTTAAAAGATTCCATGGGAATCTCAGATATATTTACATTAGAAAAAAACCCAACAATGCAGTAGAAGAAGATATACAGAACTGAGCTGGTACTGAAGACCTGTTCCACACTGTTCCTGCTTCAGGTTTCTACATTGGACTAATTCCAGTTTGGTCCTGCAGACTGAATGCCTGCTGATACGTGGATTGCACCTTCTAGTTTGACTTTATTTGGAAGAAGTGGAACGCAGGTACTCTACAGCTCGTTACTGAACACTGCTAACAGTGCTAAGTTCACACACTCAGCGGTGCGAACCCAAACACGGGGTATAGAGAAGATCATTGGATTCATTTGGAAAATAGATATTAGACAAATGAAAATGCTAATGCAGGTGCAACCTTCGCTTGTAAGCAGCTGTCATAATGCAAGAAAGCAAGTCACGCCTCAGGTACTCGGCTGTGCATGCTTTTCAGGTTCAGATGAGATTTCAGCAGATATACTTTCCTTCGACATTATTAAGACAATTATTTAAAGCATTTTTGGCAGCAATGCAAATAACTTATTCTTTGTTGCCATAAATAGTTTCTCAGGCCCAACCTCCGCATCACAAACAGCAGTACTGCTGATTCCTTTAAAAATCCTGACATCCTATGGCAAGTAGAACTGACCTTCCCCGCTGCTGCGATATTGCACCATAGTAGCTCATTTTTTTTTTTAATTGCAGTGTAACGTTAAGAGCAATCGCTTCATCCCGATCGATTTAGCTGCCGGCAGGGCTGCAAAGGCACGGCACTTACCGGCGGCGGTGCTGCGGGGATCGCAGGGATCGCGGAGCTGCAGCGCTGGCGGGCGCCGTGCGGGCTCTATAAAGGCCGGGCAGCCGGGGCGGGGCCGCACCGCCCCCCCCCCTCGGCACCCGCCGCCCGAGCGCGCCGTGACTCAAGGGGGAAATCTTTCCTGCTGCTTTTCAGTTTCGGGGAAGGGAGCTCGGTCAGGGCGAGCAAACTGCTTTGTACGGTATAAGACTTCTGGTAGGGGTTCCTTGGCTTCCTCCAGTTCCTTAAGGATGTTTATTAAAAAAAAATAAAAGAGAAATATGAGTGAGAGCTATGATAGGAATGACTAGAAACGTGCCTGGAGACATGACAGAATAATAACAATCATAACATGTATGTATATATGCATTAGCAAGAAACATAGAAGCTTGCCTGAAGATACAAGCAAATGTGGTGTATTTCATTCGTATAGTGCTACTCATAATGAGAGAAGCACAAGTGATTTTTTAATAGAGGATTAAATTCTTTCAGGTGTGGGTTAAACACAGCCCGCTGGGAGGGAGTATTGGGCCAGAATGTGCGCCTAAAGCACTGGGTGTGTTTTCAGCGAGCTGTCTTCAGCTCAAACACAGGACATCGGGGCGAGCAGGGCGCTGTTCTCATGCCAGCTGGGATCTATCAGGACACGGGGCTTACAGCGAGTGTTAAATTCATCTCCTCCAAATCACTTATGCCCCCTTGGCCCTGAGCACTCTGCTCGTGAGAAAGTGGTTGTGGCTTTCTTATAATTTCTGTCTCCCAAAGAGGTATTCAAAGCAGCTCATTTCGTGAGATGAGGATGGAGATTTGAATTGACAGATTCAAATGTCTAAGAATGCAGACCCAGCACAATAGAAAGTCTTTCCTGGCCCAGTTAAATGTGATTTTGTTCACATTATGCTGCAATGATATAGCAATGCAGTGAATAACAGCAAACCAGTGCATAATATTTGTGGGTGTATTCATAGCTTCAGGTAGTGCAGCTGACTAAGGTGGAGTAGGTCTCCACAGGCAGTGTAGCTGATGAAGAGCAGTTTCTTTAGAGGTCAGGTCAGAGAAGGAGTTGACCTGAAATTCCCTCAAGAGAATTGTTTTCATAGCTTGACAATTCAGAGCTTAAGGAGACTACCTCTGTATGATTTTCATGTAACAACTGGTGTGACAATGGCTCAGCTTTCTTCTTCCCTCTCCATTTTCTATCTGTATCAAGTCTGTGGTATAACCATACCTTTATTTAGGTACTGTCTGCTTACATTCTCTATTCCTTTCTGTTCAGATCTTCAGGCTCACATCAGAACAGATCTCATGTTTACAGAAAGCACACTGAGTTCACTTCACTGAATGGCAGGAACTGAGTCAAGAGAAACAGCTCAAGCTGGAAGTCCATAAGTGAACATAGGTAAGGAACAAGCCCTTCTGAATTTCAGGAGAGAAATCTGTCTCACATTCTGCGGTTACTTAATAGATCAATATCACAATTAATTAGAGTCTCTAAGAAACAGGGCAGAAAGTATCAGGGTAGAATCCCCACGGCACTCTCTTCATTTCAGAGGAGTGGCTATCAACTAAACTTATCCTAAGGAATCAGTTCTGCAAAGGGGGAAATAATCCAGATTTTAAAAGCAGTCTGGAACATTTGCTCAATTAATTTTAATACACCAACTTTACACATAATAAATGAAAAAAACAGGTCATGGTTTGGTTCAGCAGGGAGAGCAGGGAAGAGCCTGGATGCAGGAAGAGGAGGGCTCCTTAGGCCTGGGCAGAATGTCTCCTTCCTCCTCCATGCTCCCCAGGAAGAGTCTCTAGGCCTTCCTCAAACACTCCTGGGAAAAAACCCTAGAGCGACTGTGTTTCCTCTTTTATATTTTTGTTTCCTGAGAAGCATGATCAGTTATCCTCTCTCTTAACCTTTGACCAAGCTGTGCAGATGCCCTCTGTTCCTCATTTTCTCCCTAAAACCTGCAGGTCCATACTTGTTTTCCAGATCCAAGAACCAAAAACTTTTGTTGTCTTCACTCTGACACAAGATACTACAAGATTCAAATCTCCCTTTTTCTACCATTTGTCATTTACTCAGATTTTACTGAAATACTGCACTTCTTAAGTACATCTAGATGGCCCCCAGGAGAAGTGACTTGGACTGTGGTGTCACTCTATTTCAATCAGACTGGTGACAGCTATGGATTAGAAATTCTGATGTGTTTGCAGTGCTGCTTTAAAGCTATCAAATTCCTTTGGTCTAAATATTTGTACTACCTAGTAAATGGGTTATAGTTGACACTGGACTGGACTGAACTGAAAATGTGTTTTAGTAGAGAGATATCCAAGCCAGCTGCAAGTAAGTTTGTTTTGGTGTTCCAAGTAACCTCATAGCTGCATTATCTGTACGAGTTTTAAATAACTCTTAAGGAAGCAGAAATGCATGAGATGATTTCTAGTGCCTAGATTCACTCACTGAGCTGGCTGATGGCTGGCACAAGAGCTGAAGTGAAGTTTCAGGTAAAATAAATTCTTGGAACCCTTTTATGTGCCCTGCCTTAAGGCAGAGACCTTGGAAAATCTG
The DNA here is from genome assembly GCA_013397295.1 of Polioptila caerulea. NCBI lineage: Eukaryota > Metazoa > Chordata > Aves > Passeriformes > Certhiidae > Polioptila > Polioptila caerulea. The sequence continues at coordinate 1,827,962 of VYXF01000691.1, forward strand.
TAGCATGGCACTTCTGCCATGTCCTCCATCTAACCTTGAAGCTGGACCTGCCAGCCCAGAAGGGAAGTGCACATGCTCAGGGTGTGGGAGGGATAAAACAGGACTGGTTCTGCTACCAAGGGATTTTTGGTAGCTTCAGGCTCAGCATTTGTTCTCTATTTCATGTCTCAAGAGTCTAGAAGGGCCTGGTTACAGGCCATGTCTTCTCTCCAGGATAAGATTGTGATAGGACACAGGAAAAGCAGGTCTTTATAACTCAAAAGCAAAGTTGTTTGGGAAGAACAGTGAAGAAAATTCAATGCTTACTACAAGACTCTCAGTGGAAGTGGAACTTTCTTGCCCAGTAGATACTGATTATGAGCAGTCATGAGACGTAAGAGAGAAACACTTGTATAGACTCATGAACAAGTTTTGTATTTTGAGAGCCACATTGTGTTTTCCACAGTTTATTTCCTTTTCCTTTTACATATCTGTGATTTCATTACTTAAGTCTCTTAGCAAAATTTGGCAGAGGTGTAGGCAGGATGGAAGGAGGAAAGACTTCTGAAGAAAAAGAGGTGGTAAAGGAAGTGCTGAAGTGACCCTGTAGCAGGCACTTTACCTGCTTAGTAGGAGTACAGCATCTACATGAGAAAATACTGCTCATGAAATCTCAAGTCACTTGCTCATTTTTGTAGCCAGGGCTATATATATTTCTCTTGTTTGCACCTGGATTATATCACTGAGTAAAGAAAATTTATATACCTGTTATGAGCTCCTAGTGGAGCAGTAATCTAGTACTTCTCTAAAATAGAAGTCAGATGCAGTGGATCTAACCCTGAAGAGCAATTAGTCAGACCCACAGCCAGGCAGTTCTTGGGTTACTGTGATTTTATATTTTAGTTTTCAGTTCCAAATAAAAATCTTGCTGATTCTTTTAATTTATTGTTGAAGTAACTTGAATGTTTCAGACTAATCGGCCAGGCTGACTTAGCAAATTTAGGAAAGATGACATTCCATTCCAGCTAGATGAGAACACTGACCTTCAGAGAAATACAGGGGTTTTATCTCATAGTGGTGCACTGAAAGAGGTTGTGAGGTTTGCATTGTTCTGCAGAAGTTGCTGGGGTGGAGGTACTATTGGTTACAGTGTCCATTTTCACAGCTGATGATAAAATATTAAAACTCAAGAGAAACACCATGGACCATACATTGACTTTGGTGGTCCATCAGTAAACCCCAAAAAGCTAGAACTCACAGGAAGTTAACTAACTCTAAAAATATTAGTAGCAAGAACTGCTACAGAAGTGCTGTTCTACAAGGAAAATTTAGGCCTGAGGCTTTATATTGCCTGAAGTCTGGTGGTCATGTGGTGCATGTTCTGGTTTTTATCCAGTATAAGTAACTTCAGTCCTTTGACGGTAAAATGTGTGGTTTGCCAACAAGAATTTCAAGTCCTCTCTACTCATGGTACATTATGAATGGGGAAGTTTAAATTTGCATATGAGCAGAGCAAATTATTATGTGTGCTTAAACCTCTGTCATCTCAAATGGAAGAGCAGGGTTAAACCACACATTGACTATTTGCTTAGTGATTAAGAATACAAAAGCTAAGAAAACACCTAGAAGTCATGTCAGAAGATTGACGTGACTTGTCATCTCTATAATGATAATAGCTTGTTGTTGTCAGTTTTGTTAAAGAAATTAGTTTGTCATTGAATTAAGTAGCCCCGGCTATGGGTATAGAATTTAAAGAACATGGCTATATTTACTATTGCTCTGTGTATTGGAATGTAGCTTCAAACTCGAAATGTATTTGGTTACAGTTAATTTGGGATTGGGGTAGAAAGGATTTTAAGTCAGTCAGAAAGTGTGCTACAAGTTTAAGGGAAATTTTCCAGTATAAAGTTGATTTAGATTATTTTGTCTTCATCTTGAAAAACATGGGTACTTTTACAGTAAAACATTTTGTATTTTCTCTCTGATGTTATCCAAGTTAAATTTTTTGTTCAGTTTACTTCTAGCTCTTGAGATAATAACTGGAATTACTGAATAAACTATTAGATTTTGAAATGTAAACAAATAGATTTCAAAAGTTACATTATCACTGTTCATAAAGTTAAAAATATAAAGCTCACTCTTTAATCTTATTTTCTCAAATTACTGTTTGTATGAGTCCCAGGAATTTCCAGAGTAGCTGATTTTAAGTTGAATGTGATTCATAAAAAAATTTTGTACTTTAATGACTCTTGATTACTTGTCAGTTGTTTGTGGTTGGAATCAGAAGCAAGTTGTGATCTCATTTCCTTTAGGTACAATGCAGCTACTCTTTATTTAATTTTATTTTTCCTTTTCCTTGCTGCCAGCTGCTTCTCCTCTTATCTCTGTTATCTGTGTGTGTAGAAGCAGCAGGGCATTCTCACTTGGGGACTGTCAGGGCTGCCTGTGGGCACACCTCGTGGCTTTGCAGCAGTGGGAGTAGCCAGGCTTTGTCTGTGAGCTAAGCCCGTGCCACCTGGGCGCCCGTGAACTCCCCGGCCAGCGGGCCCTGGCACTCGTGTGCTGAGAGCAGCTGCCCCACGAGTGTTCTGGCTCTCGGGTTTGTGTACAGTGATTTGTTGTTTCAGTGAGCTGTCCGGATACGGACGTTTTTCAGAACAGCGATGATCACATCTGAGGGTTTCTTCATCAGCTTGATGTGCACCTGCTTTGAAACTGTGCTCTGTAGCTCATTTAGCATTATGAAAATTCACTGATTATGAAAATCAATGCAATCTCTTTAACATTTGGTCAAATTGCTCATTTGAGACAGCTAACACCTAAAATTTAAAGATTTGTTGAGCTACAGATCTTGCATCCAGATCATAAATGTTTGAAAATTACGTTTGTGTTTAGGTCTAGGCCTGTCTTTAGTTGAAATCAAAGTGCTGATAGCACTGGGGGAAACGCAATAAAGATTTCTGAGTCTGGAAGTAGAAGGCAGAAAACAAATAACAAGGGTTGTTAGGGATTCAGTTATGCTTCATTTGATGATTTTAATCCTGAAGTAGAATATTTTTCAAAGGAATCCTTTTTCTACCCTACCATTTACTGCTCAGGAATAGCACATTGAAATCCAAGAAACAGCTGATTCTGGGCTATTATTTCTGCAGTGGGTCAGTCAATCAAATACACATTCCACAGGAAACCCAACAAACTAAAAGCATGCCAGATAGCATATTTCTGGAGGAAAAAGATTTACTAAAATCTTGGAAGAAAGCAAATTCTGGGGCCTCGACCTCTGCAAGCTGTGTCCCAGTGATGGTGTATCCAAGGAAGCAGCATACTCTAAACTCCCTGTGCAATACAGCCTAGGTGAGAAAACTGGCACTGTTCATCTCTCTGAAAGGCTGCCTGGGAAAATCAGTTAGGATTCCATTCCCTCTAAAGCATTAATTATCTAAATAAATGCAAGATACAGGAAAAATAACCCTTAAATCTTAACATTAATGACATTAGTAATGGACTGAAAAAGCTCTGAAGAGAAAAAGGCAGCTCTGTGAATTTATTGAAGGAAAGATTAGTAAATGCACAAAAATGGTAAAGAGCCCATAAAGCAAAACTGCCCCGTGTGTCCGGCAGTCTCAATAGATTTGCAAAGGAACAGCTGTTTAACAATTGAGGGAATAAAGAGTTTTAAGGAGGAAAAATAAGTTACTTCCTGGGTGCTGTTGAATAACTGCATTCTTCTTGCATAAGCTCATAAAGAAACTGTGCTGAGAAGAAAGAAGAAGCAGAAAACTTGGGTACTCTTGGGTAATAACAGTGTGTATATCGGGTGCTCTAAAAATAGTACTTATCTTCCCCCCACCACTACTCCTTTGGATGTTTTGGCTGCATTCTTCATTTGTTTTTAGTTCACTTCCTGTAACTTATTTCTAGTATGGACATTGTGCTATTTTCCCTAATCTTTGTTTGCTGATTGTTGTTTCAAGTTTATAGGCTTCAAGTAAATACATCTCTAAAGAAAGCTGGGCTTGCTCCCCTTATCCTGTCTATAGCAGTTGCAGATTTTGTGGACAAAACAAACAACAACAAAAAAAAAGGGAGATTGGAGAGCCTTCTCATACATTATAAGCCCAACACAAAAACAGAACTTTAAAAAACATGTTTTGTTTGCAAAATAGGCCTTTTTTCTTCTTTGTGCAAAGTCTTCCAGAGGGAGGTTCTGGCACAGACTGACCTATCATCAGTACCAGCAGGAGTATTTCTGCCAGAAAACAGAAATGCTTTCTGTTTCTCCCCTCTGTCTCCCTGGCTTTTTCTTGGCCGTACTCACTACTTTTGCCATTCTGTGATTTTGGTTAGAACAGTTGGAAATTACAGTATTTTCTTTCTTCTGAAACATGTGTGTTTTTGACCAAAATATCTCTAACTGAGATACAGCAAAGTCTCCATCATGTGGAGTTTTTGGAGTGTGTCTTCCCATTGTTCCCCAAGAGGTGTCAGGAGTATCCTCACTTCTTTCTATGCTGTGAGAGAGACTCTCATTTACAGGGGAGGTCAAGGCAAGGTGGGGTGCAGACTCTGTGCTAATAAATCCGTGAGGCTCAGCATCTTGGGCGTGAGATTCTGTGAAGAAGAGAATTGTGGAATGTGGCCTGTGATGTGTAAAGGAATCTTCCCAAGCCCAGAAAAACAAGGGCAGAACAATGCCTCTGAGCAGTTCTGTGAGAATAGTCTGAATTCCATGCAAAGGACAGAAGAAGACTGGAGGAAGCCTAAACTGGAGTTGTAGGAGAAACTCCCCTGTTAAGTTTGTATTTGGTAAGCTCCAAGGAGATCACCATGTGAAGGAGCTGCAAATATGCAGTGGCATATTGTTAAGGTAAGACTTAGTGTAGGAAAGAACTGGATTTTCCCTCATGGCACCTGGTGATGAACATTCATGTTGCCATCCAATAGGAAAGCTTTTGTAGCCCATGTGAATTCCCCTGAGATAAATGGAAATTTCTAACATAGTCTGTGTAATACAATTCATTTTATGGAACTACTTCTATGAATAAGCATTACTCAGTGGATGTAAAGAGTGTCAGGACAAATCCTAGGCTATTGTATTATGCTGTACTGAATATTATTTAAAATCACCTTATGCTACACTGAATATTATTTAAAAGGAAAATAGCTTAGGTAGATGCTCATTTTCTGTTCATTTCATGGAATAGATGCAAAATACCAACTAAACCAGAGATGTGAACTCTCTCCTGAAATACATGTTTATAAGCTCCATAGCATCTTTATACTACTCTAACAGGGGTCAGCATTTGACCTGTAATAACTCATTATTGTTTTCTTGTATCCATCAAATTATAGAGAAAGCCCACTGTTGAGCATATGTTCCAGTGGAACAGCTTTTCCTGAAAGCTACCTGGTTATTCAATTTCTCTTGGGCCTCAGATCTGTTTCTCTCTCTGCAGAGTCTCATCAGAAAAAGGTGGAGATTGACTCCTCGCTAGGCCACCCTTTTCTCTAGAGCTAGAAATTTGTGCCTTACTCTGACAAGAGTCTGGAATCCAAATCTTCCCTTTTGGGGTTACTGCAAAAAGTGAGTGCTGCTACTGCTGGGTCTTTGTCAAGCTCCTGCTCTTAAAGGATAACTTCATCTGCCATGAGAAGGAAGGGTGTTTCTAGTGCAGGCACTGAATGCAATGATGCTACAAATAGACCAAAGGACCTGTTAAATGTTTTTAGGGGTGCTCTCATGGGACATAAGGACATCAAATATCTCCTTTAAGCATTCTGAACCAGATCAAGCAACTTTTTTTTAATGTTTCCATGCCTAAGTTGGATACATACAGAAATTAAGCTGGTAAGAGTGATAATGTTCAAGCTAAATTCCAATAAAGGTAATGTAGACTACTAGGTCACTTGCTTCAGATAGTTTTAGGTGATTAATTGCTATTCCTCTGCCTTTCATTCTTCCTCCTGTGTGATTCATAATGAAAAAGGGATTTATCTTGTCTTCCACAGTATAGTGATATTTTAGTAGGTGATTCCACAGTAGTGTTCAGTGCCAGGCAGAGGTGTTTCCATTGGCCCCAAGGCATGTCACCACATTAACATGAGATCATTCCTCAAAGTGAGGTTCATTAAACTCACAGTGCTGCCCACTTACAGCTGCACAGCTCAGTTCTGGAGCAATTCTGTGCATTGACTTCTATAGGCATGTATGACATTTTCTCTCTAGCTGCAGAGACTGATTCCTGAAAAAAAAAAAAAAAAAAAGAAGATACAAAAGAGGAAAACCACAATCATTTAAGGAACATCAGAAAACCTCAGTCCGAGCATGTGACATTCAAGTCTGTGCAAGCATATATCAAGTACTAAAAATTGAAACCGTTTGTGTAAGTAACTTCAGACTAGACAAGGACAAACTTTACCTGTAGCATCTTCAAAAAAACCCTATTAAACTATTAGAATATAAGTATAAGCTCTACTACATAGCTATGTAGTACTGACAATTCAAAAGGCAAGAGAAATAGTATAAGTTACGTTTTGGTTTTTAAGAAATGACATGGACATTTTACAGCAATTTCATGAAGTGAAAATAAGAGTGGATACCCAAACACCTGGTGCTGACTCATTTACGAGACAATTTCTTCAGATGTTAACTGAACCAATGCTGTTAGAGCCAGCAGAGTCCAGGAGCTGTGACTTATCAGGAGTGCTGAGAAACCTTTGATTTTACAGGTAGTAAAATCTGAATCCTGGCATGAAAACTATCTTCTGAAACAGTGGTAACACTTCTTTTAAAGAAATCTTTCTAGCAAAAGGAAGCAAAAAGCTGAGCAGCTGAAAGTCAACATCATGTTTTCTTTTTAACTTGATAAGAAAAGTATTTATAAGCACTGCTTTTAAACAGGTGATTAACAATAGGAATGTGTCCTTATCTGTTACTCTATTTCAAAGGCCTGGAATGGTAGATCTTATGAATGACTGAAGGAAACACGGAACTCCTGAGTTCTTGTAAAGTGTGATTGTCATCTCATCTCTACTGAAATCTGTATTTCACAGCAGGGCAATCATTTGCAGCACAATGTTAGATTGTGGCTATGGGAAATTCCACAATAAATACTTACAAGCTGCAGTTTGAGATGTATAGGAATATCGGGAATGCTGTGATCTATTTGGGCTGCCTGTACAAGCTGAAATTATATTAAATGCAAAAGATTTGTTTCAACTCTTAGTGCCTGGCACATATGCAGCCCACCTTAGGTCATCTGAGAATTTCTCACTTGAATTTTTGAGTTTGCCAGTGGTTCTTACTTTTGTCATTCAGGTCTGAAATAGGGTGTCAGTGCTGTTACTCTTCTGGCAAAAATGATATCTTAATTCCTTGAGCGCTATATGTCAGAGAAATTTGAATGTTTTAGCAATTCATGGTTAGGCTTATACAGTTGCTTCTCCTTTCAGAGAAGCTTCTTCAGAAATCTAGTAGTTAATTGAGGCATGAGACTATTAATGTCTTTCAGAAGGAAAAGTGACTTGCTGCTAATTAAAGATGTGAAATATTGGCTACTTTAGTTGACATGGAAACAGTCAGATATATTTTAAATAAGCTCTCAAAGGGGAACTTAGAACTGGGCTAACAATGAGAAATCCAAACAGAAGTATCTATTACTTACTTAATCAGCCTGATTTCATGTATATTCCTAGGATTTGACAAACATCTGAACACCACTTGCCAAAACCTTTGCTAATGGAAATCATAGCAGGAGAGTCACAAAACTGTAGGAGAGAGCCTAGGCTTGGCAGGGTTGCAGAAACAGCTCTGCTGTCCCATGTGCAGCTGAGGAGATTTGGACTGGCACGCTGGCATGATCTCATGATAAACTCACTGATCCTCACTAGGCATTAATCATTTGGCTACTTACAGCTTGCAGTCTACCACCAAGAGGAAGAGACTGATGTCTTCCTTTTGCATATCGTAAGGGCGAGCACATTTATCAGCACTGTTAACCAGAGACTTCGCAATGAATTTATGAGCTGATTTCTGTCATTTCTGATAATAGTACCATGTAAAATTTCCCAATTAGTAATTTATTTGTTTAAAAGATTTGTAATATTACAGTGACCTAAGAGTTGCTTGTTTTGGTTTTCTCCCTTTCTAAAAGTGTTTTTCAGCCAAAGATATGGAACTCTAACTGTCAGAAAGTTTGAGCTATCATTACTTCCGGATAAAGAAAAATTATCCTAATCAATTAGATATCCATTCTTATGAATTGTTATTCATTCTATCTATAACAAAATTCTTTGCCATGCCATTGAAGAAGGACCTAAAGCAAGAGAAACATAGACATGTTTTCTCAGTTTTCTTTAGAAATAAACCCCTTATATTATTTTCCTAAGAAAAAATATTGTATAACACAAAATGTTACTGCATTTGAATAACCTCATTCAAAGATTATGGGATGGAATGGTGCGTTATGAACAAATGTTACACAAACTGTGTGTGTTCTGAGGTGTTATTGTCTTAAGTTGTGAGGCTGATTTTCAGCTAACAGCCAAGCAATCCTTGGAAATACTACAGGCAGCAAGAGTCCCGCAGGAAGTGGTATTTGTGATTCAGTCAGCGGCACCTTGCCCACTGAGTCAGTGTTGAGCCAAGGTCCAAATGCGTTTCTAGAGTGTGGAATATAAAACTGAAGTCATGACTGCTGCAGCCACTGGGAAATTCACTGAAGTCTTGACGAGAACAGGGATATTAACCGCAACATCTCAGATTCCAGACAGGGATAGTTACAACTTTCCCCCACCTACTTCACTGGGAGAATAATTCTAGTTTTCTCTAAGCCTTGTACTTTTCTCCTGCACTTAACAAAATCCCCATCCTCTAGGCATGTTGGAAGGATGAGTGTCACAACTCAGATGTGCAGCCTGTCTTTCTGTGGGCTATGCTGCAAATGCCAGGGGTTGCACCTGCAGTTTTGCAGTTCCATGACTTATCCCACTTGGAGATGTCAATGAACAGCACCATTGTAACCTACCTGAGCTTTTCCAGCTAGTTCAGTTTTGCAGCTGAAGGGATGTGCTGAGACATTTGCAGTATGTTTCCTCTCCAGGCTCAACACCCACTAGATGTGCACAGTGACTTAGAACAGCCTTTTCTAAACAAAGTCTTAATTCATGGGTAGGAATTGAACAAATCTCAGCTAAGTTTTAACCAAAGATGCTCCACGTATATGGTCTTTCCTACTGGCTTTCACATGTCAAATACAGAATTGTTCTCTACTCATTAGATTTTCTGGTGCTTTCTTTTTTTTAATCCAGTTATATATACTTTAAAATTTAACAAAAATAAGTCTTCAAAACAGATGTTTAATGTCATTCATCCACACACTAATTTATGTGAAGATTTGCGGCAGTAAATTTTGGCATCCAGATTTCCAAAATACTGCCAGAAGTTGCTGTGAAAAATCACAGCCACAAATCTGAAGTTGTCCAACAGGCAGTCTAAGTGCTGTGACCCTGCATGGAGTTGATGATATAGTGCTTAGAATTATAAATATTTTTCATGTCAATTGTTCACAGAAATATTTTTATCCTTTTCCCAATTTTAATTTTTTGTAATTATGGAATAATATCTACCTGTATTTGACTTAAATTTAGAGAAAAAAATAGTAAAACTTTTGGTAACGCTTGTTTTGGACCTGCTAACATTTTTATTAGAGTCACTGTTACATATAAATGGATCAAATTTTGTAGCAGGTAGATATGGTCTGGACCATTTAGTTATACTCTGTAATCTGTATGTAATAGCTAAATGATTTCTAGGGTTATGGAACATATTAAATATTAGGTAGCTCATTCAGCAGGGGGATAAGTTTGCGGATGTGTGAGATTCTCCATTCTTGTTGGAATGTGTGTAAGTGTTCCACATATCTTCTTGGCTAGAAGGGGCTCATCAGTGGGTGACACAGTAGCTTCCACAGCAGACTAAGGGACATAAGGATACAAAATTCACTTCCCTGGACTCAATAGTGCTACCTCTGAGCAGCTGCTGGATCTGGACTTGCTGGTCCAAGCCTCTTTGTTCTTCATTCCATTAGAGTGAGCAATAGAGGATTATTCAATGTCAGAAACAGTGACAAGATTTCACTCTGAAATATATCAAGAAGTTCTCATGGTGTCATATGAAGAACACAAGGATTATGCACAGCACACCAGTGAATCCTGGTCTCTCCCTTTCTCCTTCCTTTATCTTTCCTCCACCCTTCAATACAAAAGTTTCCGCTTGGTCATGAAGGAAGTGAGGGAGCCTGGATGCCACCCCAGGAGAGAAAGCTAGAGGAAGGGCTGGGTGACTTAGTCAAGCAAAGGGGAGGAGAAGGAAATGCTCATTGAAAAATAAGGTTCTAAATGCAGGCTTTGGATGAGAATATGTGGAAACATTTCTTTAGAAGTGAGGAATGGGAATAATATATGCAAAACACTTTAATCATGTGCAATTAGGAAATAGGGATTTCAAGGCCTGGGGCCTTGTGTGGGACCAACTGCCAGGAACACGAATTTGGAGTGTCAATTCTCACTATGTATTGTACCAGAAATGCCTATTTCTATGGAACTCCTGGGATCACTTTTCCCTGTAGTCCACCCACTGATTGACCATAACTCCATTTTCATTGGAATCCATGCTGATGCCTTCATCTGTCACATCCTGCCTGTTGCAGCACCTTTCTTTGTGACTTTTCTCTCTCAGATATGATGCTTTAGGCTGACTGCATTCTAACACTTAAAAAACCCACAGCAACACAAGAAACTGATCATGTCAGAGCCAGTTACCATATTGGTGTACTTTGCATGTGTCTGTTAGTATCTGTTAGTTAGAAAACCAAGTAATTGTTGGTATTTATACTGTGCTAATATACACTAATGTATTTCATGTTAGCCCATCCTATGGTTTTCTCCCTCTCTTTCAGGCCTTGCTTGGGTTAAGTGTTGCTTTTAAGGTATTTCTCAACTAGCACTTCTCCTGGAGTTCTGTGAGCATCTGGAGGAGCCAGGCAAGCTGCTTGTGAGCATGCTGGGGTTTTGTAAGTGTATTGCTCTCATTTTATAATGCTGAAAAGACTTGCATAGTGCAGAAAATGAAAAACTTTGAAAAGTTCTTCAGTCAGAAATGCTGGTGTCCTACAGCTGTATTGCCATAGCATGGAGACTCACAGAGTGCAGGTGATGAGTTGGGTCAGTTGGCAAGAGCTGTATGATCACAGACAGTGGAGCCTCTTTGCAAGCACACAGACTTCCTGAAAACTTCAGCTCTTAAGGGCTGGCAGAAAAGAACTGAAAAAATAGTGACAGTTTTGGATTTTGTGACTTGACAACCTTTCCTATCTGAGCTTCCTTTCGGATATTCTTTCACATCCTGGGTTGCATCGAAAGCAGTATGGACAGGAAGTTGAGGGATGTGATTGTCCCCCTCTAGTCCACTCTGGGGAGACTCTGGAGTGCTGTGCCCAGCTCTGGGGTCCCCAGCAAGGAAAGGACATGGACCTGTTGGAGCAAGTCCAGAGGAGGCACACCAAGGTCATTAGAGGGATGAAGGGTCTACAAGGCAAGGCAAGAGAGATTTGGGATTGTTTAGCCTCAAAAAGAGAAGACTTTGGGATGACCTAATTGTGGCCTTCCAGTACCTGAAGGGGGTCCATAAGAAATATGGAGAGAGACTTTTTCAAGAGCACATAGTGACAGAACAAGAGGGAATGGCTTCAAGCTGAAAGAGAGCAGGTTTAGATTAGATGGCAGGAAGAAATTCTTTGCTGTGAGGGTGGTGAGGCACTGGAACAGGTTGCTCAGAGAAGTTGTGGAGGCTCCATCACTGACAGTGTTCAAGGCCAGTTGGACAGGGCTCTGAGCAACCTTATCTAGTGATGTGTGTCCCAGCCCATGACAGATGGGGTTGGAGCAAGATGATCTTTAAGATCCTTTCCAGCCCAAACCTTTCTATGATTCCTAGCCTTTGGGGAACTGTGAAGATAGCAATACATGCTGAAGTAGTTAGTTCAAGTTGCAAGGAAGAGTCAGTAGTTGAAGACTTATTGGAAAGGTCTTGCATTGCCAAGGAGCTAAGGCAGCTCAATCGCTTTAGGAAGATTTTTTACAGTGTATCAGTGAAAAGTCCTTGAGTGGACGAAGTGCATTGTCCTTTCCTGTACTAAGCCAGGTTCATGACTAGGATTTTTTTCCCCTTCCTGTTATTTCTGAGCCTCATGGTATTGTGAACAGGCAAATGTTACCTGTTCTAAGAATTGAAAGGGCGGAATTATTTCACCCTCTCCTTGGAAATGCAGGTTGAAGATAGAATGGTTAGAGTGTTTGAGATGAACAGCTGGCACCGCTCCTTGATGGCTATTTACATTGTGCTTATAAAACTCACTTGCTTACAATGGACCTCTTCTCTTTATCCAGCCTGATCAGCAAGAAAAAAATAGGTGCTATCTCCCCTAACTGTGAGCTTATTAGCCAGGGTACACACAGCTCTCTGGAATGAAGAGACTGAAAATCGAATATTATTACTTGTCAGAAGATGCTCACACAGATTTTTTTAGATATATCAGGGCAACTTCCCCATTTCCTTCAGACACATAACAAGAACACCGTGTTTAGTGGCACAGGAAATTTCTGTTTCTTTCACTTCCTGGGAAAGTACTTTTCTTAATTCTTTTTTTCCTGTAGTAAAAAGAGCTCTGCTAGCAGATTCTTCTCCAGTGGTTCAGCCTGCTGACAAATGATTGTCAGTTCATTTCCTGAAAGCAGCTAATGGAGTTGTTTCCAGGTGCAGGAAGATATTGCATTTTCAGAGATCCCTATCTAGCCATGAGATTTCTTTTTGAAGTGTGTGGCAGTAGGAATAGCCTCCAGATGAAGACCTCTGTCATATGCAGGCCTCAGTATACTTGCATATTACTTGTCAGAAGATGCTCATGAACATCTTGCCTGTCTCTGCCTCATATATTCGTTTACCTAAAAATGCAGGGCAAAAGTAAAGCAAATTTTTCAGGGTCATAAGCATTCAGATTGAAGAGTAGGACAAAGATCTGCCCATTATCCTAGTGCTTGAATTTTAAGCCTGAGGTTTCTCAAACTGCTGCCTGAAGAGACCTGGGTATTGTTTAGTATGAGCCTTCATCCTGGTATTTCCAGTGATCTAAAAAAATAAACCCTAAAACTTTTTGACACCTAACAATGTAAAAACATACAGAGCAAAGAAAAAGATAAACACAACCATCTCCTCTCCAGCCTCCCAGGGAGAGGTAAAGTAATTTCAGGCCCACTGGGTCAATGTGTCCATTAGCAATTTTCAGGAGTACCACAGACAGCAAATACTGGTGCTGGAAACAACCTTATCTTTAGCATTACAGCCATTTATTCGTCCAAATGACTGCACTTCTCTACTACTTCTTTGAGTTTCCATGGCTTGCTAGGGAGGTTGTGAAGGTAAATGAGAGGTGGGCATATGTTTGCAGCTGTGAAAGACAGTAAGGTAGGGCAAGCTTCCTGCTGAGGTGTGATTCACTTGATCAGGATATTTCTGAAGAGTTTTTTGTCTGTTTCATGGACAAAAAGTCAAATACCTTAGAATGGATGATACTAAAAGTTAAGTTCACTGTCTTTGATGGAACTTCATACAAATTGAGTTCCTTTTCATTGTTCTTGTTTCAAAATAAAATGGTAGAAATGAAAGTCCAGGTTTAACTCTTTTTTTTCTGAATTGACAGAATTGGGTTCTGTTTCCTAGTTGTGTTTTTAAATGCTTATGAACCAGCTTCAAAACATGAGAACAAAAAGTTGCTAATTTTGACCTTACAAGAACTAGGATGTAGCAGACATCCTGAAACCTTTTTGAGGTAATGAGAAAGGAATGAGTTTCATATTGTAAAATAAGTCTGCTTCGATTCTCTCAACTAGTAAAATTAATTATTTTGCCTGCACAATTAATAAATTTGATTTATTTTAATTTAAACATCATTAATCCCTTTATGGAAATAATTTCATGTAGGCCTTCTAAGAAAAATAAATGTTTTTAGTGCAGCTGCTTGCCTCAAAAAGTAGCAGCATGTACAGGCACAAAGTATTATTCCATGAAGATCAGAAGTATCTACCATAGCTGGAAAAGACGTAAAGAGAAAGAGTTTCATGGAAGGAGGCTAGAGATGTCTTTCCACTGCACTGGTCTGATAGGATAGGAACTAAACATATTGCCAGTAGGATATTTCTGGGGGGAAGCTTCTTTTCTTGGAGTTCCAGACAGATCAATAAACCAGTTCTCACCTGAAAGTTAGGTGTAGCTGGGTATTGCCACTCAAGCAGCAATAATTGAAAGAAGATCCTCTTTCCCATATTAATTCTAGAATTTATCTGACATGATAGAGTAATGGGTTGAAATGACATCCTCTTCTCACTGGGAAGAAATTCTGTGTAACTCCAAAGATATGCAGAAAGCAGGGTTTCTGTAATATGTTTAAAAGTAGTCTGGGATAACAGAATGAAAGAAATTATCAAACTCTAGAGCAAGGGGCTTTATTACCTGACGTTGTATTAAAAAGCAAGGTGTACTGCATATTATTTTCTGTTCTGTTATGGAAACTGTTTATTTTCGCTCTTCCAAATGCGCCAAAATTTGCAAATGCATATGTTTCAGGGAATGCTCGCAGTGTGAGTTTCTCAGTACAATGCCTTGAGTGTTCTTGCTGCTAATCTGCAACGTCTCAGAACTCACCAGTGCATCCTGCTACGTGACATTGCATGGGCATTTGGTCATGTTGTATTTGAACTGACTTGGGATAAACAAGAGGGGGCTGTACAATTTTGTTTAGTTTTTCAAGATTTTTAAAGTATGATAAGAATAGTCCAGTGTATTGAAATAAATGCCTTATGGAGTTCAAAGTAATTTTTGGTTTATCTTGTAATCTAGAATTAATCATGACAAGAAGTATGTAAACACAGCTGAAATTGATTAAGATATCTTCTTGGGTAAAAAAAGAAAGAACAAGGTTTGGGCTGGCCTCTTTTTAATATATATTTGTGAAATAAAATAGTAGCAAACTATTTTTTAAGAAGAGTTCTTAAAATTATTTAATTAGTACCTGAATAACCCAAGCGACCATTTAAATATAGGAAGATTGAGGCAAGTAAATTCTTTATTATTGTGCAAAGTAATAAAACCATCAGGCTTTGGAAGAAAGATTTGTAGCTGTCACACACCGTGTTCCAGTTCTTGCTAGATTTGACACACATTAAGGAACAAAGCTATTTTAGGACACAACATAAAAAGAACTAGTTAACTCCCTGCAAACTGTATCTGGAACTTCGTGCAATCCAGATGGGAAGCACAGTTGGTAGAGGTACTCCTGAGGCAGTTTTACACTTGCTAGCTTAGCTCCATCTAGTAGAGCTGCTGGGGCATGGAGGTTTCAGTGTTAGGCCTGGAGTCCCTTCTGGCCATGCACAGCTCAAGCTGCCCCAGCTATGCTGGCAGCAGTGAAGAATTTGTGCTTAAAGCTTTTGGGATATGTTTATAATACAAGTTTTTAATACAAGTTGTGTTGCCACTGGATTGCACTGTAGACAGACCAAAAGTGTAAAGCCCACTCAAATCTCTTCTTCACATCCAGCCAAGTTACAACCATTTCCCAGCTGCTTTTCTGTGGTGTCTACCACTGTCTCTAATCCATAGAGCAAATCCCATTGATCTCCAGTTCTTGTGCAACTCTTTTTCACCAAGGCTCACAGCCAGACCCCCTGAGCAGCACTGTCCTGCTGCCTGCTCAGGCGCCACCCCAGTGACGATCCAGCCTCCAGGCATAAAGGCAGTGGGATAATTGATGTTCTTGCCTAAAGCATGTGTTTCTTCATCCTGTGTAATTTTTGTATTTCAGTTCTGAAATTCGTGAAGCTGTATGTGCTTCTGCCATTCAGTTTGCTGTGGTGAGTGAAACATACTGTACTGAGGAGGTTTGTCATAAAATCGCTTGTTGACTTTGGAGTGCAGGAAGCTCTTCATTGAATCACTAACCTAGAAGAGGAAAAGCAAGGTAGTATGAGCAAAGTAGCTGACTGCTGGAACACTATGGATTAGTCATGTTTACTGTAGAATATCGTATTTACAGTAGGATGTGTTCCTAAAATAGATGAGATTTGACTCTGAGAAATTTGTGTGAAAGGTATCAATGACTTGTCCATTTTCCTCCTACCTCTGTCCTGTGCACTATCTCACCACATTCAACTATTTTCCCCAACTATCTCATGATGGGCAATCTTTCCCTGAGCAGGCCAGAATGTCCTCCCACAAAGCTACCCTTGTACCATCAGAGACATGTCCAGCAGAAACCATTAACCCCACTCCCATCAGCTCCCTCCACCTCTCATGGTTTTTGCTTGCCTTACCTCCTCTAATGAGATTGTTTTTTTGAGGCAGTTGGGTGGTTATTGAAATAGATTGTTTTTCTGCTCTGACTGCTGTGTGGATTTGTGACTGGAATGTTATGTCACTCCACAAAGATGGGGCAAAAAACAAGGGTAGCCTTTACTTATTTTCTAGCTGTATATTAAATGCTGCTGATTTGACTATGTGACCCACCAATTTATTCACAGTAGAGAGAGACTGCAAGAGTGTGGGTATCACAAATTGCAAGACTAGTAGACACCTTTCAGGCTGTTTTTATAAGTCAAGTTATTACTTTCTTCAAAATTATAGAAGAATTTGGAAGTTAAGGCTTCCTGTTTGTCTTGGTTTCCATCTGTGTCTGAACATTCCTATCTGATAATAACTCCACAGTCAACAACCAGTGTAGTTCTCTCAAATACATATCATAAGAACTCTTGCTGCTGTTTATTAACTGCTGAGGTAGGGTTGGAACTCAGAAATGGCCCACATTAACAGCTGGGCTGAACACTCAGGAACACCATAGCACTGAGTCCCAGACAGGATTTCAGGGAAAAATCAGTATTCACAGATGGACTAAAGAAACCGTCACAATGTCCTCACTCTCAAATTCTTTTATAGACTCGACCAAAACTTGAGATTAAAAGCACATAAACAGCTTGCCATTTAAACTTTCAGGTGTTTCAAAAAGAACTCAGGCTGTTATATCTGCAAGTTCCTGCTTATTGTTTCCCATGGGCAAAGATATAGCCTAGGGCTATATGCAGTCTTAACAGCTGACAGCAATTTTGCAAAGATACCATGGTACTATGAGATATTGTGTTTGTCACACTGTTTTTTAAAAGTAAACTTTTCAGTGCATATAGGAAGGAAGCAGCCTTGCATTTTTGTTACTGATGTATGAATACTACCTAAATAATTAGAAAAATTTCTGAAAAATGGTAAACATCTTACGCTGTGATGAAGTAGCTCAGTTTCGGACTGGTCATTAGACTGATCATTTACAAACAGTGAGTCAGGATATGTCCCAAGCCACACCCTCACAATGCCACTGACGTCACAGCTGGTGACCTTCGAACAGTTGTATTCACTGTTCTCAATGATGCAATTAGGAAATGTAATGATGGTGGTATTGAATGCTACTTCTACAGGTTTGTTAGTTGTAATAGTGAGAGCTCTGGTACAATTAGTAGGAGGAAGTAGCACTAATAGTCACAGCAAGGAAATACTCTGTTGCTTTTGGTCAACAGGGGCTCCATTTTTCTTTTTATTTTTCTTTTTTTTTTTTTTTTAATAAGGAAAAGGGCAAACTATTTTTAGTCACTTGAGATGAACTGGGAAGGAGGGCATCCAATTTTCAAGTCACCTTTCCCTCAGTCCACTAAAAAATTCTTACTAAAAATAGAAGTAGTAGTAGAATTTTATTTGCCTTTCTCATTAAACAAAATTTAAAGTATTTAAATGCTTCCTAACTAGTGGGTCATCCCTTTTTAAGAACAAAAGACAAAATTAAACCCATGTCCATAAAACTGAAATTAAGCCGGCCCTCCGGTGTCGGGCCCTTACAGTTTAAAAATGGAGGAGAGGCCAACTTGCTGCTTTTTCCGGCCCTCCGGTGTCGGTGAGAGGTGAAAGGAAAGCTGTGACAGGCAGCTATAGCTAAGGGTATATATTCCACTGATTGCCAGCTGGAGCTGTCATCTCCCACACCCTGATCCTTCCTGTAAAGGCAATCACAGCAGCACATTTGATTTCTTGCAGCTCTGGTCGTTACTCATTTCCAGTTGTTCCCTGGAAGTCACCAGCTCTATGGAACTGCCAGCACTTTACCTGCACTGAAACCAATCCCACTCAGATATGTGAGACAAAGTCTCCTTGCAAAGTTTCAAAGTTCTCCTGAATAGTCTCAGAGTTAAATTTCCATAGCACATGATCTAGAATAAAAACCCTAAAAAACACATTACCTTTCTGGGGAAAACCAGCTGCAAACCGCATCTGATATCCTGCATACATGAATGCATAAATAAATGGTTTAGCTGCAGCAGGAGGCACCAAAAGTTTAAGTTACATGGTTTACAGGTCAGTGGAAAAACAGGGTGCAAATTTAAGTCTTGAATTCCATTCTAGGGCTCTATTTAGATATCTTCAGTGAAATCATGTGAGCATTTAAGTGCCCTGAGGGCTGTGTGTGTGACTGTGCATGATGTTTTTGGTTTCATTATTTCCATTTTTAATGGCTCTGCCATGATAAATCCCCTCAACGATTATTTCTGTCAGAAAAATTTAAGAAAAGTAGCCTCCTGTTCTAGAAAACACAAAGTAGTTATGAAGAAAATCATTAATAATAACAAAACAATTTGAAATGAAGACCTTTTCTGATGCCCATATTTCTCTGACTTCTGTATCAGACTTTGTTGAAAATTTCAACCTTATAATTTAAAATAAATGATAAATAATTGTATTTTTATTTTGTTGCATAGTCCACATTCTTTCTTAGCATTTAATGTGTTCCAGTTTATAAATACAAGCTATTACAGGAATCCTTAGTACTTACTAACTGGAACAGCTTTGTTTACTCATCGAGTTTGAAATAAAGTGGCCTGTCAGCCAAAGTTTACAGTTCTTCCCCCAGCTCTTGGGACGCTGCATTTGCTCGCACGCCTGCTGACTCCAGTGGAGCCAAAGGAGCTCTGGGTCATTCTTGGTACATTAGTTTAGTTTGGGTGTGGAGTAGTTTTTAAGATTACATAAAGGACCTTGATATGTGTGTTCTATATTTAGAATTACAAACCTAGCAAAAGTCACGTGCCATGCTAACGGGGCATTCACATCCATAAGGTGTATGGAATTACTTTGAGTACGTTGAAGTGCTGAGGGTTGGTTTTTTTTTAATGTGTCTCCTTCACCTTTTTAATGACTTTTTGGAGTTGGCACTTAAATTTGATGTTGACTTAAGTATCTTAAGCTCATCACCCCAAAAATTTGTTTTCAGGTTGAAAGCAAAGAGCTTTTTTGAAAGCTCTTGCAATCTGTTCGTATTTTCTTTATTAGTCCTTCAAAAGCCTACAATAAAATTAGATTTTCTGGTTTTAAGCACTTTATAGATCCTTAGAAAGTTATGCTCCAAAAAAATTCACAGTTCAACTACTACACCATTATTTGGTAGGAAAGAAAATGAGAAACTAAGTCACAGCAAGTTCACCTGGCAGACCAAGGTAATAAAACTGAAATATAGAAAAAGAAATCAATGACACTAAAATAAAGATTTCCCATATAATTTCCATCAGCTGCAAAGTCAGTTCCTGTGTATCTCTGTCCTTTTAACTCATAGACATCTGCCCACCTAATAGGCATCACAAATATTGACAAATCGCAATCTTCAGTGTTAAAGATGACATGTCTATCACAAGCAGGCTTTGCTATGGGATGATACAGAGGTAATTTTTGTGGAGATTAGCAGTTTGTGTTTGAGTTCCTTCATTCAAGATGTAGTAAATCAAGAGTTGTTTACTTTCCACTGACACATGGTATTGGCATTCTAGCTGGAATTTTTACTGGCTGCCAAAAATATGTTTGTATGCTAGTTCTTTACAGAACACAACACTTGAGAAGTGAAACTTCAGACTTTTAAAAACAATATATGCATACTTAACAGCAGCAGTCCCATCTACTTCTTCCCAGCTTTAGCACTCTTATCAGCCATTATCTGTCAATTCTTGGAATTAGTTTCTCCACCAGAAGAAAATCTGGATTATTGTTTTTTGAACTATGTCAGTACTGATAATGTTATACTTTTCTTAGTCTGATATTTTACAGATCCTGCATTTTTCAAGCAAAATGTTGTTCAATTTAATTTGAAGTGTCCAAAAAAAAACCCCAGTTTCCTATGTGGAAGACAGAGTCCAGCAGTTGGTAATGGTAACAGTGTCTTAATCTGATCACTGTGAAATGATGGACAAATCTGAAATTGTAACTATTTGGAATAAGGATTACCACAGAATACAGATGTTAGAGTAACCAAGGCACATTTTTTTTTCCAAGAAAATTACAAGTGTCTTCATGTGCCGATTAATGATGATATGTTGTAATCTTATGCTGTGAGTCAGTAGCAAAATCATGAACTTCTATAGAATTCCTGCCCCTCAACAGGAAAGATGGTTGAAGAACTTCTTCCTGTAAATAAATTTCTATCAATACACCCTTAAACCTATATGAAGTTAATTCAGCAAAGATCTCTCATGTGCCAAATATCCAAAGGGATGGATAAATTTCAACAATTCTTCTGCCATCAGTCCCTTATTTTAGTTTTGATATGTCTTGGAAGGGAAAGAGAAAAGGCTAAGGATCTGTTTGTCTTTCTCTTGCCCTCAAAGGGTGAATGACTGAAGCTGATTTGATACTACTAGGAAATACTAAATGAACTTGAACATGTTTTTCTTTGAGAAGAAAACACACTTCCCCAGGCACTTAACAAGGGTAATACAAGGATAATTAGGAGATATAAAGTGAGCAGTTTTCCTCTGCTTTACATACACAAAGACTTCTCAAAGTCAGTGGGGATTAAGATGGGCATGTTGGAAAAGGCAAATATCATACTGCTGGGACAAGTGGAGGTACAATAGAGATGTTAGTGCCTGCTAGAAACAGTAGAGAAGTTTTTTGGGGGCCTGCTGGGAGGAAGTGGCTTAATTTTAACAAAAACACCATCCTTCTGAAGTCTGGATGAATATTCAGATCTTTTGGACCATGGAGGTTAAGCACTAACTTCCAAAATCTTTATGATTTTGCCAGGATTAAATTAAATATAAATTGCAATTATGCTATCTGCTTTCCTCTCTGATTAAAAGTGTACTTGCTCTTCTTCCACACTGAACTGCTTGCTCTGGTAGCACTCATTAAATCACAGAATCATAGGTTGAAAGGGAATTTAGAGATCATCTTGTTCCAACCCTTCTGCCATGGGCCAGGACACCTTTCACTAGACCAGGTTGCTCAGAGCCCCTTCCAACCTGGCCTTGAACACTTCCATGGATAGGGCACCCACAGCATCTCTGGCCAACTTTTTCTAGTGTCTCATCATCCTCATAGTAAATGATTTCTTTTTAATATCTAATCTAAATCCACTCCCTTTCAGTCTGAAGCCATTCCCCCTTTTTCTGTCACTGTATGCCCTTGTAAAATGTCTCTGTTCCACTTTCTTGTGCTCTCCCTTCAAGTACTGAAAGGCCACAGTTAGGTAGCCCTGAAGTTTTCTCTTTTCCAGGCAGAACAGTCCCAACTCTCTCAGCCTTTCCTTGCAACAGAGCTGCTCCATTCCTCTGGCCATCTTGGTGGCCTCCTCTGGACTTGCTCCCACAGGTCCATGTCCTTCCTGTGCTGGGCACTCCAGAGCTGGATGCAGCTCTCCAGGTGGGGTCTCACCAGAGCAGAGCAGAGGGGGAATCACATCCCTCAGCCTCCTGCCCACGCTGCTTTGGATGCAGCCAGGATATAGCTAGTCTGCTGGGCTGCAAGTGCTCATTGCCAGGTCTCCCACTGCCTCTTGTAAGGCCCCTTTCCCTTTTCACTCCGTGTTCCGCTGTCCATTATTCTATCCTTAGCCCTCTTCCATTCTGGCATAGTAATACCAGCACAAAGATGTATACTAGGATAGAAATAGTATTTAAAAATTCTGCTTGCTTGTCATTGGTAAATCTTTCTAATGGAACCTGAAAATTTTTTCTAATCTGAATTTTTGAAAAGTTAAAATCTGTAAGTCTTACAGATGTATTCCTAGGTTGTACATAATACTGATCCTCTTGCAACTCTCAGGGAAGAGTAATGGACAGGTGCTCTTTACTTGTAGATTACATAGCTTTTCTTCACCAAGAACACAGGATTTATGTATGTTAAAACTTCTTCATTTCTGAGAACAATCAATGCTAATTAAACTTGAACCACTTATTTGATGCCCCAGAAAGCTCTTACTGACAGACTTGAGCATAATGAATTCCTGTAGTGCTTGGAGCTCTGTGTTCCGCCCATGCAAGAAACTTGTCTCTTCTCTTTAACAATATTAAAAGCCAGTGTGTTTTACTGTCCTTGTCAGGAGCTAATCTATAGGATTATTTTGTTGTTCCTGACATGCACAAATAGAATCTGACACTTGCAGCCACACAGCTGGGTGATATTTACCCACCCAAAATCTTTCAAGGGTTAGATTTTTGTTCTTAAATACGTACATTAAAATCTATATTTGAGTGTATTATGTATAAAATATGCAGAACTAAGTTCTGAGATTCAATTATATAAATTGGGGAAAGAAGAAAAGTATTTAGATTAACTTCTTGTATTAATTTCTTTTGATGTTTCATAGATATCTAAACGTGTAGTGAGGGTCTGCTGTGCATCATCTTTCAGTACCAGTGTTTCTGTTGATGCCAAGAGACATGTAAATCAGATCTTAAAGTGCCTGTATTAGCATTAGACTTCATGATATGCTTTATCTGGATAAGAAAATTGGATATAACAGCATGCAAGTACATCTCTGTAAGCAACCTTCCCCATGTTTGTGGACCAAGCGATGATAAAAATCAAGACTTACAGAGATGTACCTCTTTTGACAGTACTGGTGCCAGAGCAAGCACTGAGTTTTCCATCCAGTTATCAAAGAATTCAAAATCTGAGTCTTGCAGGAATGAAATATTGATTTAGTTGTACCAAACACAGGCCCTTCTTGACATTTCAAATATATAGGAGACAGCATGGCTCTGAAGCTTGCTAGAGCTCCTCCTTAGAAGCCATACCATTTGGCTTCTTCTCAGGTGTCACCTTACCTGAACTTGAGGCCACACAGGAGTATGGGCCACATGCTTGCCACCCACAGGACTGATTCCTCAGGCCCAACATAAAACCAAGCTTTCTTTGCATGCTCAGTGTTTCTGATGGCAAGGAACGATTTTTACATCTCTCTGCCCCTTGGTGACTTTGCTGATCCCCACAGGACCAAAGGATTGCAGTAGCGTGAGTGAGAGGGCTGCCTAACAGCAGTCAGGTTTTCAACATATTTTTCAGCTGCTTCCTTTATTTACGCTCTTGTAAATAAGTTTATGCAATCGTGTCTCTCTTGCTTTACATAACTGTGGGCTGCCTTTCCCAACCAAGTAGGATGTGACTTAAGCAGCCTTTTGGGCTGAATAGACTGTCAGCCTTGTAGGGTCATCTTTATTCATTTCCTCTGCACAGATACTGCATTCCGTACATTGAGGCCTCCCTTGGTCTGTTATGTGCACTTTGGTAATGACTATTAATCACCAGCCAAATTGCTTGTTTTCTTTCCTTTGAATTTACATTGCAGGTCTTGACTGATCTATCCACGTTCTTTCATGAACTTTGTGATTTTGTTTCAGGTTTTTTCCCTCTGGCCTTCCTCTTTTGGTGCCCCACTTCTATGGCATTGAAGCCTGATTATTTGACACTTGTGCTGTTTCAAAGAGTCATTGCATTGGTATGATGGGTTGTGTTTGATCCTGTATCCATGTGTGCTCAATTTCAGTTAATTTAAATTCCTTTAAAAGAAACTGGAGCAAAATATAGAAGTTTGAAAAAGCTTTTGCTCCATTCAGTTCCAAAGAATTGTTTTGGCTACATGGTGAGGTTTGAAAACCCACTAAAGTCACACGTAAGTCTTTGATGGATGAAATCAGTAAACTGAAATACAAATTTTTATAGGGATTAAGAGGTAAAATATTACAAATAATTCAGAAGAGAGTTAATGTTGTAAAATCAAGCAAAAGAATCATGTGCCAGCTTAGGTTTATTGGGAAAGTGAAGCCAGTGACCACTTTGGTTAGCCTAGAGGATCACAAGATATTAGGAAACAAGAGGAAATGTAGCCAATTGCTGTGACTACAAACCAACTTTCTGTATCAATCTTCTCCATCAATTTTGGAGATAGACATGCTTTCTCCTTGTAATGTACATTAAAAAAAGAGATATTAAAAACAAGGGTGCCTGATCAAACCAGTAGTTTGGAAATAAGTAGGTTAGTTAGTTAAGTTAGGAGGTAAACAGCATTTCAAACTTCTGAATTAACTTTAATATGAAGTACAGGAATGTTAAAAAACAATGCTACTCCTCAAATTTAAAATTAAAATTAAATTAAAATTGCAGCTGATGGGGATCAGAATTAGTAGTAGTGCTCTTGTGTTGAAAAATATTATAAGGTTGACTCAGTATTTTATACCATAAAACCTTACCTTTATTTCCAACAATTTTTTGAAACTGTATCTCCAATAGAGAGAACATTTGAAGATGATGTTCCCAAAGTATGAAAGAAAAAAACAGGTTTTGCAAGGGTAAATCTTGCTTCTTTTATTTAACCATGTCAGTAGAATGAGGAATGAAAATGAGTTAGATTATATAGTTTTATGGTTTAGAATGTTTATTTTAATATGCTAAAGAAATTGAATAATCTTGTGTTAAGAACCAAAAAAAAAAATATTTGGAATGGAATAAGTAACTTTTTGGACCTTCTGTTGTTTTTCCCACATATTGGCATGGCTGCTCTGATGGCATTGATGTGGAGCTAAACCATGATTACACTGGTTTGTTCTGTAATGGAAATAGTCTTTCAGATCTGGCTTCAGCTGCTGGTTTTTCTGTTAATTGCTTATGGAATTCATGGCAAAGCTGCATAGTTCAGGGACATGTTCAGAGACATAGCCCAGCCTAGGAAATATAACAATCCTCCCATAAGTTATAAGTATATGGAGAAAGCTGTCACATTGTTTTCTTGACTAGCTTTAAAACCTCAATAGCATTGATTAAACAGGATTTTCTCTTTTTGTATGAGATACAGTGTGACAGTTTGAAGAAACTTGGGTGCAGTTCTGGCACTATGCAATGTAAATGTATTATTATAATAATATGCTAGAGAAAAAATGTGTTGAACAGGACAAATGGATTTTGGTGAATCAACATGGCAAATACTGCAGCACATAGAAGTTCAGTAGTTTGTGAGCTTTCATTCAAATAATTTTCAGGTACTTGTGAAAGTGTTATGGTATGTTCACATGACCCAGTGACTGGATATGAGGAAATCAGAAGTGACTCATGAAATATTTGCAAACCAAAAAAGCCTTCAGTGTGAATGTTAAAACCAAACCCATTTACAGTTCAGCCTCTCCCTTATGGGGCTGTAAGAGACTTTTTGTTGTATGCAAAAGCATGGGATTTTTGGGGTAGCCATTGATAAAGTTACTGTGATAAACCACCCTGTAGCATCTTTTGTTCCCAGATACCAGTGATACACTGGAAAAATAGAAGTTTCAGATCTTTTCCATTGAAAGGGACATTCAGGAGTAATCTGTTGAAAGCTAAGGTATGCTCTTAAAATACTGAATCTGAATTTTAGTGGTTGAATTTCTGTGCAAATGAAGCAACTTTTTCTTGCCTTTGTCAAACGAACTTGGGTTTAGTGAATCTCAAGAGGCACAAATGGCCTACTGGGATGAAGCTGACATGCTTATAAGTTACCTGTCTTCATCCCAGTTCAACCACGTTTACCAGTGGAGCTCTGTATTTCCTAAACTCGGTTACTTGTTGTCTGAGATTGCCCAAGAATCATTTGAAGGGGATTTATAAGAAGGGACGATAAAATCTCCAAGACTATCTTTTCTCCAAGATATAATGCAGATGTGCAGTGGTTTCCTCAGGATTTTAAAGAGCTGACCATGAGTCAGTGTCCCTGCTGTGGTTCTTGGCTCTTTTTTCAGAGCTGAGGTTACTGGCTCCATCCTCTGTAACCTCTGGTTTTCTGTGTTTTATTACTTTGGAGGCCTTGTTTAGAAAACCATTCCCACTTGACAATTTGTCAATATGTTTGCCTTTAAGAACATAGCATATCTTTGAAATTTCTTATATGTCAACAAATTCTGTCAGATCAGAAGAGGCAGATAGGAAAGTTCATTCTGAGTGGTTATTTCAGATGTGGTTATTTCACCTTTCAGAAAGGTGAGCAAAAGCCATCATGTTGCCACACCAGTATTTTGTGACTTGCAAGTGTTTTCATGACATTGAATGAAGAATAACTATTTTTCAAACAGATTTTTACAGGCAGTAAAAGCTCTGTGATGATTGTCTCTCCTACCTAGCCAAGAGCCCACGATTTCCCTGGCTGCAGGATTATGTCCATGTTCCCTGTCAGAATCCAAGTTCTCCTATTGCTTGTAGTGCTTGTGTAAATCTAGTTCCTTAGCAGATGATGGGAATGTCTAATGTTTCTCTTCTGCAGCCTGCACTTTGCAGGATTGTAATCAGGAAATGAGGTTCAATCCCTTGATCCCAGTATCCTGAACCCTGAGTATGGATGAGATTTATGTATACTTTATTTCTCTTTTATTTTGAATCCTCAGTCAGCATAAAAATGATCTCATAAGGATTTTCATTATAGTAGTACTTCCATCTGTGAAAATGGATCTTTAATTTCAGATGTTCACATGAAAAAAATGTATTTATTGAATCTAAATATCTCTTAACTTATGCAAGTCATTGAAGATCTTTTGGCAATTACAGAAGCCATTTTTTAAAATGAAAGAAAGTGAGGATTCTGTTATTCCTGGTTTTTAGACCTTTATGAGATTTTTTGGCTACTGGAGGCATCTTCCAAATAATATCAAAATAAAACAATGATAAAATACTGTTAATTTTAAAAGCTGCATGTGTTAGGATTAGCTTTTATGCTTTCTAAACAACATACTACTTAACCTAGTCCCTATTTTTTTACATATTGACAAGGAAAGTAATGTTTTGAGTGTATTGTGATGTATCTGTTTAGTGACTTTTCTTTGACATTCATGTTTTTAAGCTTCAGTATTCCCAGGAAATAAGGACTGAGGCTTAGGGAAATTAAATAAACCTGCAGTCATAGCAAATTAAATAGTTGAACTAATTCCTAGGTTTCTGAAAGCAGTGTGTCTCACTGAGGCTTTGGGCTGTGTAATGGATTGTAATGTTAGGCAAGGAATTAATTTATGGGAGGAATAATGTTTGTTAGAAAGATTGAGGTTAGTGTGTCAAAGACTTAACCACTTCCATAATAGGCATAAACCAGAGAATATTTTTTTATTATTGGGCAGAGAAGGAACTTGTGTTAAAGACGAAGAGAATTAATTCCTTGAGGTTCTTTTTTCCCATGTTAGTATTTTTGTTTCTGCATATCATAACAGGAATTGGTAACATTCACATCCACATGGTCTTGTGAGAAGGATGTCATCTGAAAGGCAGAGGGTTGTACATAAATGTTTAGATTTGTTTTCTTTTATGGTCTTAAGTTCAACTATGGTCCATCTGTGATAAATGATTAAATGATAAAAATTAATTCCATTAAATGATAAAAAATAATATTCAAAGGAACCTTGGGTTCATCCCTCTGTCCAAAAGCAGGATCATTCTATCTGTGACATTTTTTCACCTACTTTAAAAAACTTATGATAACAGAGGCAATTAATGTTCCTCATCAATTTATTCTGATGAAAACAGGCACTGCAACTGAAATCCATTGGTTGTTGTTCTCTCTACCATGGGCATTTAAACATTTTATTTCTAGATTCCTCATGTACTCTAAGACTTGTGTGGCATCCCACCTCTTGCCTGTGCCTGTGGCTGGTGCAGTGTGTCTGATCTCTGTCCCCAGGCAGCGTTTCCTGAGCCCCTGAATGCGTCAGTTGGGTTCCTTCTGTCTCTGTGTGCCCTTCTTGGCACACTCAGTGTTTCAGCTGAGGCTTTACAAGTGCCCCAGTGGACAGTGAAATTGGATTATTTCCTGTGCTGTTCGGGCCATACTCCCATGTAGACAATCATTACAATCCCTGCTGTTTTCACAACACCATGGTGTTGTTGACTCATCTGTGAATGATTACAACCCTGGGATCTCTTCCCACAAACCTGCTGCTGGGACAGTAGGATCCCAGCCAGTGCCAGCTTCTCATTGAAGCTCATTTTCTTGCATTTGCCAAAAGAGATGAGCATTTTTTTTAAAGTTGTTTTTCTAGTTTGCCAAAATTTCCAAAATTATAACCTGATCATCACCAGTATTTGAGCCCTGCGTGTTGAATAATTATAATCTCTATTCTGCTCTTCTTGCTGTTTTGAAAATATTGAACAGTCCTGAGTCAAAGGCAAACTAGTTTTTAAAACCCCACCCAGTGAAACCCCAACCCATATCAACTCTCTTGCAATTAAAACAAAGAAACCAGGTTTCTCTGGTTTGCTCAGAAGAACATTTAGTGTGCCAGGATAAGAAATCTGGTACTTGTTGGTTGTGCAGGCCAGCCGGCAGAGGCTGTGCTATCTGTGACCAAGAAAAGGAATGCGAGGAGCAGCCTCCCTGTGATGCCTTCTGGAGGCTGACCTGGAATAGAGACTTGGCAGGGCAAGAGTATAAAGTAGGGATTTATTAAAAGACTTCAGTGGGTACATCTGGGCAGCACAAGAGCTCGGCTGGGCCACACCCAAGGTGACCCAAAATGGTCACAAAACAACCGATCACTATGGGAATCATTTAAGGTAAAGGGTTTTTGGGAAAAGTTATAAAGCAGGGCCTCAGGAGCAGAAAAAGAAGAGAAAACTTAGAGCTGTGCTGTAGATGCTGATTCTGAAAGTAAAAAGATAATTTAGAATGTGAGCAAGGACTTTAAACAACAAGTAGTGTGTTGAAGATAGGTTATGCAAACCTTAGAGCAGCAGAAAAATATATCAAACAAGATGTAGATTATTTAAGTTAAATAATGGAGCACTGTCCATTGAATTCTGAGGCTAGCAAGCAGGCATTGTTTCAAGCAGGCATACATGTGCTTTTTTATAATTGGCTAAAGCAGGTGTCAATATGCTTTTTGCTTTGTGCAGTAGGCAAAGGGGATTTTAGAGTATATGGTAACATAGAACTCGGTGTCGGCTTTCTGGGATGTGAGCTACTATCATCTTCCTAGGGTCTCAGTCAAGTAATGAGACTTTTGAAAAATAAAACAGAGCTCAAGACACGTCCAGAGGCTGTCCTGTTTGTGATTTGTATATGCTACCACAGCTGACACAGATCACAAGGTCTCACACTTTTATAAGTTCTGGTCCATTAGCATATTGGAGTTAATTGTTCAATTATAGCTTCAGGTTATGAAACTCCATTCTCCTTGTTTTTCAAGGAGAATGGAGTTTCACCATTGTTTTGGTCTTGGGAAAGTTGTATCGGTTGTCCTTGGTACCAAGGTAGAGAAGGAATTGTTTTGTCTACCTGATCTGTGAAGGGAGCTTAGTAGCACTTAATATGAAACCCAGAACTATATATTAAAACATCCCACAATCTAAAAAATATAAAAGCTAAAACTTAAGGCATCACCTGCATGAAAGGAAATTGAGATATGGCTCTAGATGGCCACTGTGGTGGCCCTTCTCTTCATGGTGGGCAGACTGAGTCACAAAGGTTGACACAGAGGAGTCCCATGTTCTTTCACAAGTCCGCAGGAACCACAAAGGAATGAGACAAAGGCAGTCTCACATTCTCTATCCATAATCCCTGTTAAGGAAGTGACACTATTTAACATTGTTACTATAGTTCATCTGATGTTCAGTACCGTTGAGTTACCAGCCTTAACACAATATATGGAGGATAAAAAGGATGAGGAAGCTGGGAGTTTCCCTGACAGTTTTGGGAATGCATACTGATTTGCTCAGTGCTGTGTGCGTAGCAGGGATTTCTCTTATTGAGAGAAATTGAAATCCAGTGTTCTGTGTTCTCTCTTGGCTCTTTCTGGACTCTCAGTTTAGAGAAGTTAATACTTCTGTGCTTTTTTTTTTTTTCTATATGACTAAAATGATCCAGAAATGTGAAAATGAAAGGGAGGTTTGAGAGGTCATGTAACCTCTCTGCTGAGGTATCATTAGTTATAAATTCCTGAGACACATTTGTGTTCAAACCTCTGGTGAATGGGACTTAAAACCTCCACAGCTAACCTCTGCAAGAGCTTGTTCCTTAATAGTGCAGTGTTTGTACTAACCCTCAGCTTCCACATATTATACTTGCTTCTTGTTTTCCCTACCTTTAAAGATGGAGAAAAGTGCATTGCTATTCATGTAAGAACATCTTTTCTTATCTTACAAACCTTAGACCTTGCTTTTTCTTCATGGTCCTTCATGGTTGTGTCTTTTCCAGATGCTGTCATCCCAGTTTCTTTAACGTTTCAGGCTATGCTTTTAAGTTGAGTCAGCATTCATGTTGCCCTTCTCTAGTCTTTGTCCAGTTTACCTTGGCTTCAAACCAATAAATATTGTTCTTCACCAGCATTCAGAAGCACTGTATTTTCACCTGCACTGTATAACCCACAATAAAATTGTAAATTTCGAATAAGTTGAGATTTACCTTTTTTGTAGCCATCTTGATGCAACAACTTTATAATCAGGTCAGTATGGTGAGAGGGCGCTGTGTAATTAAAATGCAAATTGTCTTGATTCAAGAAATAATTTCTTTTCAGATCTGACTGTTAGTCACATGTGTTGGAAGTTAAAAATCTGCTTAAATGCATTTCTTAACCACAATTTATGCATTTGAAGTATTTTAATTGGAAGAAAAAAAAAATCTGTGGTGCTTATACTTCATCATGATATTGTGTAACCCTGGCACTTTTTGGAACTATTCCTCAAATTCTTATTTATCCCATATTGACTGTGGTAGACTGGAAAGAACTTTTTTATTTTTAGCAGCTTGCCTACACAATCATGCAAATCTTGAGGATAAAGTTGTTAAAACTTCTAAACGTAAATACCATGGAGTTGATTCTGCAACAGATGGAAAAGTGCCAGAACTGCCACTGACACGAGGGCAGCCTGACATTTGGGGTGAAAGTAATTTATTGTAGAGTGGTTACAATGTAGTGAACAGAGGGTTTGCATTTGGGGAAATTTGTGTTGCCCTCTTCCATATTTCCCTCTCACGGTCATGACAGTTAAGCAAAAACAGGAGGTGAGACAATAAAACAGCATGAAGGATGGATAAGATTTTTCTGGTTTATGTTCTTGTTCAAGTTTTTGAATTCATAGGTCACATTTTAAAACACCACTTTTCGCTTTCCTGCTACTCTTTCTTTTGAGAATAGACATTTTATCATCAATGACTTATTTCCAAATATTGCCCCACCACCTTTTCACAGTGGACCTTGTCTATTTCTTGGTCTCTTTAGTCACAGGCTGTCACTTCTTTTCAGAGAAATGGGGAGGAAGACATCAAATCACAACACATTTGAACCCCCTCCCCATCCCCCAAGGACATATTTTTACAGAAAGCTGGCAGCATTTCAGAGTTTGTAGAATTTTTCCTTTCCCTATGGGTTGAATCAGACCTTGGCCAAGAAAACCCAGTCATTAAAAACAAGCCATTGTAATAGCAGTGCAGCTGTCAGACGTAACATTAGGCTGTGAGTGGTATTGTAGGTGGTGCTTCTAAGTAATAGTTTTGTTATTTCATTGTTAGTGAAGAGCTTAGGGATAAGGCCGAGAGAACATGACCCTTAAGAGACCGCGTGTCGTCCCATGTCCAAGTCTGTTACATTTACCCAGAGAATGTGCCAAATGTGCTTGCCCTAAGTTTTGTCATGCAAGCCCTGATGCAGGCAGTGTTGGTCACTGGCAGTTCTGACATCACTGTTGCTGAGAGGAATCCACAGCGTGCAGGCGTCGCGCCGGCCCCAGTGCGGGGACGCGTTCCTGCGCCCTCGCCCCGCGCCTGCAGCGTGCTGGAGCACACACTAATGAACAATCTGGGGCCACTAACGAGGCAAACCTAGGGTAGCTCCAAATTGTAATGGCTTGTGGGGCTTTAGATTTTTCTTTCCAGAAGTGAAAGTTACAGTGACGGACCTATCTTAGTGCAGGGAATTCGCCTGGGAAGCAGATTCAGTGGTCAAAACGGAGAAGAGCCAGCATGGTAGAACAGGATATTTTAGAGCTGTGATGACAAGAGGAAGTGCTCTGTCCCACAGTCTGCCCAAGTGGGCACTCCAAGCAAAGCACGTGTCTCTCTCAGACACCATTTCCTGATGTTAATAAGTGGAAGTGGTCTGTAGGGGAAGTGATGTGTCTGTCACAAGTTTGAAAGTCCAAGGATTTGACTAGCAGAGTTTGAGAACAGATGTCAGGACTGCAGCTGTCAGTTCAGAGCTGTCCTGTAAAATTCAATTTTTAATTCACCACATTGCTGAGAATGCCTATTTTTTTGTTGTTGGAGGGTTTTTTTGTTTGTTTGTTTCTTCAGTTTTTTTGGTTTTACTCTTTACCTTCTGAACATGTCATAATGTTTACTTGCATAAGAAAGTCAGAGGTGCTGAACTCAAACTCACTTACAAGGCACTAGGTAAAGGAGTAAACAAATTAAATCAGCCACAATCAAGTCATACAAGCCACTCCTTTCTCCTGAGGCTGAATATAAGGAATTTGAAGAATTCCTAAAGTTAGCTGCCCAACAATATTGCACCCACACCTCCACCCCAGCAGCACAGATTCTAGGAACACTACAAGGAGGAAAAGCCTATTTTCATTTCAGAAATTATGAAGGTTTCAATAAAGAAAGCAAAATTTCGAGAATTTTGAGTTCATGCTGGTCATGTTTAATAAAGTCATGGAAACTTTTGAGGTATGACATAGAGACCATGTCACAAAGTGGACCCAAAGGAGTCTGTGTAATAACTCGGTTTCCTTGCCTGGCTTGGTGCTCCTATGAGCTAATTATAAGGGAGCTGCAAGCCACCCTCGTTTGTCAGTATTGCCAAATTTCACAATGTGATGGCAAGACTTTCTACAGTTGCTTTAATACTTCAAGGTTGCTTGGTGTATCAAAGCTGTGGAGAGAGTCAGTTACCTTTTTTTACCTTCCTGATTATTAGAAAAAAGAATTTAAGCACGGGAGCATGGATTTCACATAGGAAATCATAGGACCCACAAAATATTGTATTTTGAAAATGTCATTAATTGGAGCAAAATCTTTCTTTAAAGCATTTGAGGTGATAATTTTTCCTCTTGCACTCATTCTCAGGCTCCCGATCGATGCAGTGTGTGATACACTGTATTACAACTGGGTAATCCCATGTCCTGATAAAGTAATGATGCAAACTCTTGCCAACTGAAGATTGCAAGCTTGAGCTGGTGACTTGTCTTCCTCTCCTGGCCACTGATCAGTAGAGCCAAAGAATGAATTGACAGAGATGAATCTGCTTTTCTATGGATTTTGGGTAATTTTTGTACAATCCATTTTAAGTTCAAGACCACCAACTTCATGAAACTATGTTGAATGGCGTCCTGGCCTCTGCAGCAAAGTTTTTAAAGAGTAGGCATGCAGTGAAATGTTTATAATCAGCAGGCACCGTAGTGAGTCACCAGTATGAGTCACTGACCCAGTTATAGCGCACAGGCTTTGAAAATGGGGTCAGATTTCCCTCTGCCACACGGAGAGGGTACACTCAGACTGGCATCTGCACTGTGCTGAAGAGAGGATGTGGCCCGGGATGGTGGGTACTGGTAGGAGCACAGAGCGTGTCCTTAGAAGTTTCTCCACAGGTTGAAGTTAAATGAGATGCCATATGAACTTTAAATCACAGATTGCCATCAGCAGCAACAGCATCTTTACAGTCCTGAGCATGTGATCTGTTACCACCAAGAGTGTTATTGTGATGTTTTCCAAGTTAAGGACAGGTATGAGCACAGCCAGAGGGGGCTGGCAGGCAGGTTGTACGGTTGTGGTTCAACCAGCCATCCATCTACTGAGCTTTCCTTAGTGATACCATACAGTAAGGGAGGGAGCACCCTAGATCAGCTGCCAAAACGGCAGGCTTACCCTTCAGTATAAGCCACTTTCTCCTTACCTATCACTTCCCCCTGTAAATATTTCTAAAATGATGGCTAAACATTTTGTCAGTTGCAGGCTTGTGTTTGGTGTTGGTAGAAGTTTGATGGAAACCAGAAGGTTGTTATGAAGGGTTGGTTACATTCTGTTTACTCATATCCAAGCACATTTCCCACTGGGAACTGGGTGAAGTGTATTTCACAAACACTGTGGAAAGATCAGAGCATTTCAGGCATCTTTCCATGAAAATGTTCAATGAAAAAGAGCAATGTGGAAACTTACAGTGAGAATGTATGCACTGCACAGGGGATGTACCAGAAGCTGCACAGCACTCTGGTGTGGGAGAGACCATGGAAAGGGATGAGGCTGGCCAGTAGCAAGAGGCTTACAGAAAAGAAGAGACAGTGGAAAAGAAAGGGCTTAGTTGCAAAACCAGTCAAAGGGTGAATGTTATGGTGTGGTGCCCATTCACAGAGCAGCTGCCCTCAGCTTGACCACCAAATTGCTAGACAGTGAACTCAGTGAATCTCACAGATTGGACCAACCAGATGTCATAATAATTAATTCCAACTGTCCAGTAACTGAAAACAGCTTAGAGACAGCAATTTCTTGTTAACAACATTAATACAAAATCATCATTAGTAAGAAAAACCTCAGGTTTTATAGTTTTGGATAAGGCAAAAGGAAAGAATAAAATTCTGGATTCTAAGATAGGCTTTGCTGGTAAAGTTCACATCTATCAGAAGGGACTTACTCATATGGGAGCAGCCATAATTCTAAAATATCCCTTTGAAAGGTGGTGTCTGTGTGTAAGGCAGGGCTTCTTCACAGATATGTATCTGTCCATTAAGAAGCAAAAATTTCAAATCATATTTCACAAAATGAAATTTTGTGAATTTTTGTGAAATTTGAAATTTTATTAAGGATTTCCAAAACCTTTGCCATAGGAGTGCTTTGCTTCTTTTGTGTCAGTTCTAACTTTACTGCATAATGTAATTATCCTTGAGGAAAATCATTCTTAGGCTGCTTTTTTTTAATTTAAACATGATATTTTAATATGTATTTTTGGCTGAGAATTTAACTGCTCAGATTGCATTGAAATGCTTTAGGGCCAGAGCACATAGTTCCTGTAAAAACTGTTGCCTCTGTTAGTAACTCCAATGTTCAAAAGATCCAAAGTGAAGCTTCTTGTCTGCATATTCCTGTTCTGTATTTTATTTGAAGGATGTTAAAATAAGGAAGGCAATGACTATGCTTGTTGATATGTGTAACAGTGCATGAAGAGCACTGGATCTTCCCTTTTTTAGGATGAAAGCCTTTCTGTGAATAATACAACAGTCATTTGCATCTGATCTATAAGGTTCAGGTCTTTTAATTGACTAGCAAAGTGTTGTCCTCAGGATATCACAGGAATTTGATAAGGCAGAGCTACTTTGTTTACATGGTGCAAATGGGAGCAAAATTTACCTGCAGCTGAGACACCCCTGAGATTTATGTTTTTCATCAGAAAAATAATACTATCTCTTCTAAGATTTGAGATATATATATATTTAAGAACACTATCACTTCTAAGATTTTTATGTTGTTAATTGTAGATAGTTTAAGAAATTGTTCATTAAGGAATTCACATATAATTTTTGCAATGACACTTTTTTATCCTGCCTAGCACTTTAAATAGAAATCTCTGAACTTGTTTTACAGTTCTTTGTTTGCCACAAGGAAGTAGGGAAATGAAACAGAGAAATAATTAAGGCATTAGCTTTAATGAGGGCTTAGGAGTTTGGTTAATTGTTTGGGTTTTTTCAGTACAATTGATACGTGGTATTATAAAAAATCCAAGAACAAACCAGCCAAAAAAACAAAACAAAAAAAAAGTAAATAACTATCTAGCACTTAGTGTCTTTAATGCAATAACAAACATTTCTACAGTTCAGCACTTGTGAGCAACCCTTGAATAGCAAACCTGTGCAAACAACTCGGATCTTCTGAGAAACTTTGAAGTAAAAAATTATTTTGTGCAGAAGTCAGCACTTTGTGACCATTCAGATAATGACAAACCAATGTTCTCATCTCGGCACTTGCCTGCTCTTTTGCAATAATATGCCAGTGTGGATGTATGACAGAAAAAAACCCCAAAACCCAAATACTTAGAGATTTATTTTCCAAATTCATACAGAGTGAGTGAAAATAGATTTGGTCATTTATAAATGCATTTTATTATATACAGAATCAAGTGCAAGAGGTTATACCTGGGATTTTGATATGCTGGAATACTTGTAGTTAGTACTGGAAAATGTGATTCTTTTTTTTCCTCCTTCCCAGAATCCTGAGGCAACATTAAATAAAGAAGGGTGAGCTAGGTTGGGCTAACTGACAAGCTGAGATTAAGAATTTGTTCCTTTTCACAGCAACTTCAGGGTGTAATTCTACTGTTCACCCTGATGCTTCCAGGGTGCCTTTCTGGCTTTTAGCTGTGTGCTGCAGGAAACCATTTCAGTGTGTGCTGTGGGTGTAGCAGTGTGGCCAAACTGCTGGACAAACTGCTCCAGTCTACAGAGCTGGCTTCCATCCCCATTCTCTTCCTGGCCTGAAACATGACTTCCCTTTCCCCATATTCTCTCTCCCTATTTCTGACTCATTCACTGTTTCTTTTTATATGCAGAAAGGAATTGTGCTGGATAGGCCAGAGCTGCTTCTGCTACTTTGTGCTGCTCATACAAAGGTGGTATCTGGATACCTCTCACTCACACAGTGCTCTCTGCAGACCAAAGTATCTGGCTCACAGCAGACTTCTTCCCTACAATATTCAGCTCCTCTGTGTGTCTCATCTCCTGCTGGCACTGGAGGAGGGGAAGCAGAACAGAGCAGCTGGATTGGCTTTTGTCACATGGCAACAAAAATAGCAAATCACCATTATAATTTTGGCCGGAGTTATACGAGATTCAAGGATTTTTTTCATGAGGCTTATGGAAATGACCTTTAACAAACGTTTTGTGGTCAAATAAACATGAAACTTAAGGAAAAGGAAAGTCCAATTGTATACAGAATGTTCTCAGCTCTTACATAGAACTGGGAATTCAACAATTGGATTACTGATGAACCATCGTAGTCAGAACATGTTTCACAAACTGAAGTTAACTATGGAGTATTTATCAGGGATTTAATCAGAAAAAATCTGGAAATTCATCTGAAGCACAAGCAGCCTTTGTTCAGCTAACTGCTGGCATGTTCCTCCAGGCAAATTTTTCCTTTGGCTGGATTAGTTAAGCAAATAACTATGCAGAGTGCTTAGTCCTGGGTTTGCAATTCTGAAGGAAATTTATCTCCTGTACAGGTGCACTGCATATACGAGTATGTCAAAGCAAGATCAAAGCCACAGTCTTTGGGACTATGTTTTGATTCAAAAAAGCTCAGATCCTTTGAAACAAAGGAGAACTCTGAGGTTACTGAGTTATCAGCAGGACTGCTGGTGGTCAT
This sequence comes from Polioptila caerulea, assembly GCA_013397295.1. Classification (NCBI taxonomy): domain Eukaryota; kingdom Metazoa; phylum Chordata; class Aves; order Passeriformes; family Certhiidae; genus Polioptila; species Polioptila caerulea. The sequence continues at coordinate 1,865,704 of VYXF01000691.1, forward strand.
CACCAGGTGGTCAAGAAACACTTTCTATACCACTAAAGTCCTGTTTGTATTTTTGTGCCCTTTTGAGCAAGGAATCCAAACCGAAACCAGGTACTCTGATTCTAGACTCCTGAGGCAAGATGCTAGCAAGCTAGAGGGCACTTGGCTGTACCAAGTAATTCATGAATACACACCAGTTGTCTTGTAACTGTAAGACAATGGCCAATTAAAAATAGGGATTTGGAGAGCCCTGTAATACTAAAAGATATAATTTGTGATTTAGAAATCCTGTAACAGACAATCAATTCAATGAGCACTCTGTGTGCAAGTGCTTGGTAGTGAGCTAGCTCCTGTACAGCCAGAGTTAAAAAAGCCAAATACTTTTCTTGGGGAAAAGAATGTAATTTTCTCTGTATGCCTTTTAGAAGTTTGCAAGGGAATGTCAACATCAGTAGAGATGATGTAGACATTCTCTTGAAATATCTTATTATGTTATCAGCACTACCTGAGAGATCAGTTTTGTCCAAAGATGTCCAGTGGCATCTTCACCTAAGTAAGTCTTAAAGTACAGTCCACAAGTATTTGGCAAAAGGTTAAAATATGTTTTTCTTTCTTGGCTAAAATCCATATTTTCATTTAACCCAAGGTGCTGTATTAATTTTTTTAATGACTACCACTCTACTATAGAGACTTTTTCAATGATGTACACAACTGTGTACTATTTTTCTGAAAGTGTCCTGTGTACTTGATTTTTTCTCACAATGTTTCACGGACTCATTAACTCAATCCCGCCTCCTTTGCCTTTAAGAAATTTGAATTGCCATTCTGTGACCACTACAGACTTGCCTGCAGCTGCTTTTGGACTCTGGCAACACCCAGTAGTTGTTCATAGGCCTGAGTGATGCTCTGACTTGACTGGGCCTGTGTCTTGTCCTGCAACATGTAAGTTGTGCTTGTCTTGTGCAGCTCATTGCCTCACTTTAGTTCCCCGGAATTCCCTTCGCCATTGCCTTTTGTGGCTCAGAGTGGCAGAGCTGTCAAAGGAAGGAACTGGTCAGGTCTGCCTTTCCTGTTGAGCTTTTTCCCTTTGACAGTTTTAGTAGCCCTGTTAGCACATTAAGGAAAGCTGCGGAGTCGTTCTCTCCTACAGAACACTTGCATACACTGCAGTGGAGATGTCTCCTAACAACCCCTCCCTGCGGGCACAATGGAAGTGTGAAAGCACACCTGGGTCTTGTGAGGGGGTCTGAGCTTCACAAGTCAAAGTCCACTTTAAGGTAGACAGGGAATAGAGATGCCAGATCTTTCAGAAACCATTTTGAAAATTATGAGCAAAACAGGAAAGCAAGGAGTGAAATAATGAGTACATACTAAAGCAGACATGCCCTGCACCCAGGTGAGAGAAGTTAACAAAAAGCTGGCACGAGCTTCCAGGAAGGACTGCTCAAAGGCTCTGTGTGGGGGCTGAAGAGGTTTGGGAATCTGGAGACATCCTGAGAGCATGAAGTGTAGATCATGTCTTCAATTAAGGCTGGAGGGACTGGGAGCTCTTTGGAAAGAAAATGGGCTGTGGTGGAAGCAAAGTTTGGTGTTGCATACATGAAATAGGACAGAGGTTTGCAGAAAGCTGCTCATGCAATTTTGGATATAAACACACCAGCCAGCCCCCCAGGGAGAATGTGGAGAGACAGGGTTCTATCTCTCCCACAGCTACTAGGATTACCCATCAAAAAGGGAAATGGTCCTATCCTGTCTTGTTCTACAGACACTTCAGTACGTTTGTCCAGTTTATCATACCTCATGTACTCTGCCTTTCAGGGGCACCCACCTCCTTCTCAGTTGTATGGAAGGATCATGCAAACAGACGAGGCATGGCTGAAGGAAAAACAGCAAATGAGCTGGGATTCACAGCCAAGAGAGAGGAAGTTCAACTTCCTCTCTTTCTATATCGGATCTTACTCTTTTACACATGCTCTTCAATGGTTTTGTTTCCTACTGAATGTTAGCTCTCCCCCAGCTGCAGGTGCCTTTTAGCAGATGCCCACATTGCTCAGTCAGTTTGGCCAAGCTGATACTTGATAGTGGCAACACCCAAGCCAGCACTTTTAATATGAGTTACTCACAGTCTTTAGCTGTATCTCTGTGATGAGAACTGAGATTACAGGGTTGTGAGGGAGAAGAAAATAGCGACATAATGGAAACTAGAAAGAATTCCCACCTTCTTTCCTAAAATATCTTGGCAACCTGTTGGGACTGTAACTCTTGTTCCAGCTCTGGCTGTCTGTGGAAGGCACCCCAGCAAAGAGAAGATAGTTCTGACTTTTTGGCTGTCCACCACGTGTCCTGAAATCTTACTAAAGGAGAAACCTTATAATCTGCTTTCACTTTGCAATGTAGAGTATTGCAGCTCTTTGGAAATATTTGTTTCTTTCCCTTGGTTATTGGAGGCTTATTGGCTGTTTGGTTAAGAAAAGCTCAAATGAGCAGATATGTTAAGGTGGGTGTAATTCTTTCATTTAATGCACAGGCTTTTCTAAGCAAAAACTGTTGAGGACTGGCCTCCTTGTTAAACATGTGAGACAGTAGAAGCTGTCTGGCTTGACTCATGGGTTTGACAGAGGAGTTAGTAAGTTTACCTGGGGACATTCTGAAACATCATGAGACTGGTAGTAACTAAATACAAGGCAAGTCTGTTGGTGCCACCCTGGGAAACAGAACTCATGGGTATGTGGCACAGAGACAGCACAGCCAGAGGCAGACAGAGTGTCCCACTAACCTCTTGCAAGGTGGCAAGGCAGTCAGACTCACTCACAATTGTAAAGCTATGGCTGGAGCTAGTAATACCCAGTACTGTAGGACATCAGGGAGGGAAGAAAAAATTATAAAAATAGACAAGAATTAATAGGACAAGGAGTACAGACAGTTAAAAGCTCAGAGTTTTAAGGGATTCCAGATTCTAGGATTTTGCATATTTGGACCTGGAAAGATTCTGACCTAAACTAAACATACATTGAAATAGCCAGAAAATAGATATCTGCTGCTTCTCTTTTGACTGCATACTGATTTGACTTGCTTCCCTGTAGCAACTATGCTGTGATACACACAGGCCCAGATGTTTTCTAATAATAAAGCTATAGCTTGCTAACACTAAAGGAGGAAAGATGCTGTGTCTTCTTCAGGAAGAGAATGCTTAATGCAGCTGGACAGAGTTAACCAGCCAGTGTATTTGCTGTACAGAACAAGCCAGTCTCAGCACCAAACAGCAGTCTCCAACCCCAGGTACTGTATTAAGTTTCTCTTTGTCACAGGTATAAGAGATGTGTTCTGATTTTAATCTGCCTCAGATCTGGCTTCCAGTTATGGATGTAAAAGGACTGTGTTTTGGAACTTGACTCTACCCACAGGTAGCTCTCACTGAATAGTTCAAGAATTTAGCTAGACTACCTACCTCTGAAGGTCTTGTCTTCTCAAACTGATTCTCAGCTATCAAATCAGGCCACCAGTGCTTCCTTTCACTTGCTACTTTCTTTACTTTTTCTATCTTACTCACAACCTGAAATCTTTGTGGCTTATATTCTTAGGGCATAGCACTTCAGCTTCTCATTAGTACTGCCAAAGCTTAAGGGAAGAAACAGAAACAGGAGCATGTGTGTGGCTACAAGGCTGCCAGTGAAGGGTCACATAGCAAGGTTTGCACTTTCAGTGACTCCAGAAAAGGCATGACCATCACAGCTTGCAGGTGGGACTGTCACCAAAAGAGAGTAAGAATTAAATTGTGCCTCATATTTCTAAGACCTGATCAATGAGCTATATGAAAAAGTCCCACAGAAAGCAGCAACCATAGTGGAATTTGAAGCATACTAACTTCCAAAATCTGAAAAACATGGGGTTTATTATCTTCTGGTCCAGACTTGAGCTAGGGGAGATATAATGAAAAGAAGTTAAGAAATCAGCTAGGTGTCTCAAGGATCACGTGACATATATTTTCAGCAAGGAGCCAGAGGGTGGGGAAACTCCCAAGTTAGCAATCCCATGAAAATTACCGTATTCAATGGCAGCACCCACAGAATGTCCATCTCCCTGAAGAAACTGGTTTTGCTGCTACAAGCACATTCATGTTTAGATCATTATCTGCTCAACAGTTCTTGATTCCTTGTACTTCAGAGGAGATGCTGTATCTGTTTTGAGGGTGGATGGCAGAGAATGTGAAGACTGACTTTTTGCACAGGTAATTTAAAACAATCTTGCACATTTATTTTAAACTGGAACACCAGTAGATTTCATAAATACCATCTTACGCCAGAATCACTCTCCCTAGCCCTTCAGGATTTAAAAGAATATTGCAAACATGGAAGATAAAACTGAACTCTTCTATAATTTTTCTATATTTCTATGAAAGAAATAAATATTTTAGAACAACTTATTCAGGACTAGTCATATCTTTTCTTTCTCTCCAGATCTTGTTGCATGAATAACAGTCCCAAGTCTTTGTGTTCTGGGTACAAGCATGTTTCAAAGATGTTTCCAGCCTGTCGTTCCAGACATCATTTTTTTTCCAGCTTCATTCTGCCTGACCACTTCCAAACAACTTGTTTAGAAGAGAGCTGTAATTTTTTGTTAGTACAAAGACTCAGAAAAATTTACTTATTACTTATACATCTAGATTTAATGAGCCACAGAGGAAGGATATAACAATAAAAGGCCAGCATGCAAATTAGTCTAATAAATGCTTAGCACCTTCCTTTGCACTGAAGCAGACACACAAGAGTCACAACTTACAGGGAAGCAAAATTTCAGCTCTTGCCTCTCCTACTCTGGACAGATCCTCAAAAATTCTATTCACAATGGCATATCCTATAGCACTGTTCCACTGAAAATATGTGAGGCCTTTGACACTTGTTTTGCTACCAATTATGTGAAATTTCTTACCTTTTCCAGGTACATATGTGAAACACCATTAGATGTAACTCTTAGCCCTCTGAGAGCAGTAGCCATCAAACAGACAAGGCAGTCAGATAATGATCACTGATAGCATCCAGGTGCTTCACAGGGAAGTTGCAGCCAAGCTTATTATCTCTTGCCTTACCTTTAAGGTTTTGCCTGGAGGCCAGTGCTGAAATCAGACTTCCAACCTGCCAGAAAATTTACAAGTACTTGCTAAGTCACCCTCCCTGCCCTGAAGACTTTCTATTCTAAAAAGTCCCTTTTCTATAGATAGAAAGGTGATGCATAAACCAAATCTGGACTCACATTTTGCAGCAGGTCGACACTGATTTTCTTGATGCCTTACTGTGAGAGAATCAGGAATGTTTTCTGGGAATGCCCCAAGTTTCAGCTGTGTGTATTTCCTCACCAACCTCTTTTACAGGCCAGAAAGACACAGAATAGTGGGTGACTGAAGTATTTAAGTCACCCTATTCAGTGGGGGCACTAATGGTTATGAAAAACATCCAAAATTGCAGACAAATATGCAAAACCCCACTCAGTTCCTATAAAAATGAATATTCCACCAAACATCACATTTTCAACAGAGATCAGATTTGGGCTAGTTTTGTGATTTCATTGTTTTCTCTCTCTCCCCTTTTTTTTTTTTTTTTTAATCTTCTCATGGAAAATCATACAGTTTATTTCATCTGTGTGAGAAAGGGCAGGATGTTTTGCTGGTAATTTCATCATGCGTGAAAAATAAAATGTTGCCAAAACCTACATTGAACATACTTCCTTAAGAAAAGTAGGTTAAATTACATTAAGCCTTAAGGGGTTTTAGTCACTGTAGAAAAGTCAGTCTGAAGTTTCTTCTATACCAGCAGGTTGGTATAGGCCCATACTTGCCCAGAATGTCACTTCTCTATTGTACCATTTTCTGAATTTTATTTAACATACTAATCCCTAATTACATTTTTTTTCTATATGAGAGATATTGGAAACTCATATAAAATCCTTTGAGATAACAGTTTATCTTTCTCTATATAAATATCAAAGCTTGGGCCAGAATTCCTTAAATCTGAAACATCTGTACATGAAAGGAACAGACAGTATTGAACTGGAAAAATGCAGAAGTCTGATAGCATCTCAATTAGTTCTCATATCTTTATGTTGCTGGGATGTGAAATATGAAATGGCTCTTAAAACAAAAAGTTAGGCAATTGAAGGTGATCCGTGTGTGCCACTCAATTGTTTAAAGATTTTATCAGCAAACTGAATGCCTTTTCAAGACACCTTTTTAAGAAGTGCAACTGCCCCTCTTGCAGTCAATGAAATGTTGTTCTCAGTAAATGTACTTAGCCTTCAAGAATGGTGCTTGCTTCTGCACACATTCATGTGAGTCATCCACATGATTTTACAGCAGATTTTCATGAAGCACCTGCATGAAAAAGGTTGCTTGAATCAGTCTTTAGTTCCTCAATGTGTTTTCACATCTTTGTAGGATTTTGCAGGGTGGAAAAGGCTCTAAAGAGACAAACTAAGTAAGTCACCAGCAGTGAAATGTGGCAGTTGCAAGTTTTGTTATTTGCCTGCTGACAGGTCATTTCCCCTTTGCCTCTTGCATAGACTGTAATATTATCGCCAGTCAGCACCAGCCATCTGGCTTGTCAGCAGAAGGGCAGGGAAATCACACACTAGGCAGGGAAAGCTGCTTCTTTTCTTTCCCAGGGAAGTCCATGGCAGGAAACAAAGGAAGAAATTATAAACTATGATCAAATAAGATAGAATCATCCACTCAGGAATTTTGTTCTCCTTTCATTGGGTGATGAGAACAAAAGGCTCAATGTTCAGCTGACCTCGAGAAAGCCAAGTCAGGTCTCTGAGCACTGGGGCTTTAATGGTGACTAAAAGCAAACGAAGAGAATGGTTATGTTCTAAGGGGAGGACAACTGGAGTAGGCTGAGGAAGGACTACACTTCTACCAGCTGTGAAAGACTGTTGAAGAATCCATCTTTGCAGAAAAATATACTGGCTAAAAATTTGGCTTTTTTCTTGGTGCATGTCAGTCTGACCTATGAAACAAGGTGCAGCACTGCAAGTACGCAAATATGTCAGCAGACCTCAACAAAGCCCTTAATTATACAGTGGTTAGGGAATTACTGCATTGCTAGGAGCATGAAATGCTCAGTAATACCCCACAGCTGTCTGAAGAAACCTTTGTGCTGCTGCCAAATAGTTTGTTTCACTACTAAAGCAAATAGTGAATTCTCAGCAAAAAATTAGGCTGAGCTCCTTTACTTACAGAGAACAGCAGTGTTTCTGGGCTCCAAATCTGGGCAATCCTGCCTTGGTGCCTATGCCAGTAAGAAAAAAAGGGCTCTTAAACCTTTCTCTGTTCCAGCTTTTGAAGGGATGTTGATACCTCTTTTATCCCTGCTTTTTATTGGTGTATCTTGGCTATTTATGGTGCGTCTTGACAATTTCTTTCTTCTCTTCTCCTTTTTAAATACTTCTAGCATGCTTGAGTCCCTTTAGACAGACATCAACAGCTAGAAGGTGGGCCCTAATGGAGTGATAGGTTACCAGATGCAAGGGATGCATTCTCATTGGATGGGATTTTACAATTTTGTTATAAGCTTGAAACTAGTGGAGACATACAAACAGTTTTTTGAAACATTTTTGATACCAGAAAGCCTGTTATTTCCAGCCTGGTCAGTATAGAATGGGAAGATCTTACAGGTGTGGAATGAAGATAATTATTTTTGGAAACAGAGTTGAAGAGTTCGGCTAGTTAGCCTGAAAGAATAACATCAAACAAGGTAGAAAAATGTTCTTATGTAGATCTGAATTATTTGCTATCACCTTCTTTTGGTGCTTTAGGTGAGTCAGAATTTTTCAGTTTCCTACTGACATATCCATTTAGTGGACTATAAACCATAGTTGCTGCCTAGACATGCTGTGCAGTTTGACTAATGACTATGTGAGAAGCATGCTGCTGTCCAAGATAGAAGATCTTAGAGATATGCAAAGCCAAAAGTGTTCTTAACAGATGAGAGTCTGAACATTCACAGTACTATGGCTCGGTTTTTTTCGCTTTGTAAATCTTTTTGACAAATATGCAGATCTTCAGTCAGCTATTCTCTGAAATAATTCAGAACTAAATCTAGCAATTGGAGGGCCAAAGTTTATAATGAAATATCCTGACACTTGTGTAAGCAGCACTATCAATTACTAAGTATCAGTCCTAGGAAGGTCAGGTGGTGTTTCCTCAGGGTTCCTGTTGCACAGAATTAAAAAAAAAAATAAATAAAAAAAATAGCTCTGCAGGGCAGAACTGTTGTAGGAAAATAGCCTTTGATTATATGCCTCTATCCCATTTTGGCTCCATCAAGTCTTTTTCAGGCCTGCCACTCCTTGCTGACACATTACCAGGTCACCTCCGCTTCCGTCCTTTTGCCTCTTTTTCCCAGGCAGGGCACCCGCCAGGTCTTTTTGGACAAATGCCATTCAGTGAGCCTTAGGAGGTCTCCTCTGCAGACCAGAATTATTCTTCAGACTAGATAGAAATCTATTAAAGCTGCTGGATTTTTTTAACAGCTTTTATGGGCCATCAATACTACACTTGTTCATATCCTTTCGTGGAACAATACATATGGTTTCTTATGAGTCAGAATGAATTTTCTTGGCAACCAACAATGTTCAGGAGGTGAATTTGCCAAACCCCAAGTTATTCAGTGTCCTCAATGTCTCTGGGGCATTTTAATCTCTGCAGCCATGAGGTTCTTGGAGTGTTTGTGTCAGGCAGCACTCTCATTGCACAGGAAGGTGGCTTTTCCGCCTGCCAGTTCTCAGTGCATTTCCTGCTCAATCCTCTGTCTCTCCTTACAGAAATAATTGGTAAAATGCCCTTCCCTTGCTTGCAATAGGTCTATGTTGTCTATGGCATGAGTACTGCTAAGAAAAGAAGTACCAAAATGCAGATGTCTCTTTGGAAACTCTCTTCCAACTTTTCAAATACCTTTGCCTTCAGTTTGTTTTCTATCAAGTTTTTGTATGTGTTCCCAAAGGAACAATAGGAGTTGGTCTCACCTTATAACATGACTGATATGGGAATGAACAGCATGGTGAATGTGTGGTGTTAGGAGGAAATGGTTCCTTGTTTCCTTTCACGCTGCTTTCCGACAGGATGATCTTTCTTTCATTCATTGTATTTATTATTAATTACAGACATCCTTTATAGGATGTCTTATTTCCTTCCTCCCTTGAATGATGTTGAACCTTCAAGGAGCTAGTTTCTTGCAAATTGGGAAGTACACCCCTTTTCAGGACATCATGAATGTCGTGTAGCAGTATATCATGATATGCTGAATACACTGCAGTTCTCATTCTGTTCTGTGGATGGACACCAATCAGAAGAGCAGTTCTACTCCCACCTGCTGGAAAGAATGTTGGTGGAGCATATAATTGATTATCTTCCTGCAAACTATTGATAGAGAAATTCAGACATGTCACCATTCTTTGTGCTTTAATGTGTTGAAATTGAAATGTGAGCCTGAATGTTACAAGGGACAGATATCTCTAATGAGAAAAGCAATGAATGATTCCTTTTCTTCTGCAGAGACTAAGAGGCTCTGGCTGCAGGCTAGCACCTTTGTACACCACTGTCAGTGTAAAGGTGAACACGTTTGAAGGTGCTGATTCACATGCTGTGATATATTGTATTACAGTTTTGTTACTGACAGTGGCTTGGGTAAGTGATTCTAGAGAAACCACAATCCCCTGTGCTCAATGGATCAGCTACTTAAAGCTTTATTTACTTAATTAATTTATCCTTACACTCATTTTCAGGCCTTGTGTTTGTGGTGAGGGTTAGTGCATTCCTATAGAACTAATGAAAGGTTATAGGTTGCTGTAAAAAAGTTGCATTTAGAAGCCATTTTAGTGTGATCAAGTAATTTTTCATACCATATCAGCTTTTGAGAAGGAATCCCTACTTATTTGACCAACCACACATAGATATATTCTTAAAACAAGTGAATAATTGAAATTCTTTAATGTGTAATGAATTGTGAGAGATTTTTCAGTTCTGTTTTCTTTTCCTAAGGCAGAAATGCCTTACAACATGGGTATGAGAAGAGTACGTTAATTGCATTCAATCACTTTAAATTTATGATACTTCACTTTAGTGCAGGGTATCTGTATTGGAGAAGGCTGATAATCAGAAAGGTACAATTAGTTTACCTTAATGGTGAACCCATTGAATAAAGCTGCTGCAGCTGCAAGTGTAAATGGATTAAGCCACTTTAAATCTGATTTTTATGAAGTTACCTTATACCTACAAGTAGCAGTTTAGCCTATAATTAGACAAAACACAGGGACACAAATCCTATTGGTAACCTCAGAGGGGACATTAAAAATTACCCTTCAAGCTTCCCGCTTGAATCTATCCCTTGCTTACTTGGTACGTGTTAATTGGAAAAGCAAGGCAAGTGCACACTCCCTAAGTGGTGCTGGGGGAAGGACCTGGAATGCAAAAAGCTACAAGACAAGTATTCTCATTCCTTTCCCAATTCATTAAGCAATGCTGTGCTTTTTGTTGTGTCTGCTTTCCTGCTCTCTCTTGTATCATTGAGGGATTTTCCTTCTCTTCAAGCTAAGACAAGACTCAGGGAATGCTGAGGAGCTCATAAAAATACTGCTTTTGATCAACTGGGAAATCCACCGATACATAAATGTAAATGATCACCTACTCAAGTTGCCTGGATAACAAGATGTCTAGTTCACTACAGAATCTGTTAATGCAGTTATGTATTTTACATGCTTTTAGCAATGTCAGCATAGATATTAGATCTATCATAGATATTTGATCTATCCAATTTGGCATTCTGCCTTTTGACCTGACTGTTAACTGAGAGTTAGGTGAGCAGCACAGGTTCCAGTCTGTTCTCTCACCCTGAAAATACACAAAAGCTGCTTTGCTGCAGTAACCAGTTTTGTGCCTTGGAGGGACCCTGAGTTGCAAAGCTAAGTTTTAGAACCAGTTCTGTCACTGACTCAAGCATTGGCTGTAAGAACCTTCACTGCTGTTGGATTATTTTAAATGGCCAGCCCACTCATTTAAAGCTTATCTTTTCTTAGGATTCTTGGGATCTTTTGTAGAGTTATTATTTATTTTCCATTAATTCAATGAATGAATACATTCAAATTAATTCCCTGAACCAACATCTTAAAACCTGTTCTTTAACTGCAAGTGTCTGAAAACTCTGTTGATAGTCAGAAAAGTTCGCTGTCTGTCAGGCTTGGGCAAGTGTCGATCTGTTGAGTTGAAGATGTGTTCCCTGGCTGAACTCTGCTCACGTGCCATGTCATCTGCAGCTTCACCTCTAGATGAAGATGAGGCCTAGCGTACTGGTGAAGGCTGGAAGGAGGCTTCTTTCCTTCCCTTGCACATGGCTGATGAATCTGCTGACACTGAACGTTACACAGACAAAAAGCTAAAAAATACAGACACAAGACCAGATGATCCAAGGAAACAAAAAGCAGTAAACAATAGGTACATTTAGGTGAGCCTGTAGGAAGCTGGGCACCCAAGGAGTGGAGGGTATAATCCTGTTTGAAGAGCTTCTGAGAGTTTTTGAGGGCACAGAGATGACTGGGTGAAAACGTTGTATGTCTCCTTTGGCATTTACATGACACAAACTGAGAAAGAAGTGTTGCTTAGGGGAATCCCTGGAACAGGCTGTTCAGATTGTGTCCACTGGTTCTAAGTATGTTTAGGCTGGAATCTGAAATTCTCTGACCATCACAGCTATTGGTCTAGGGCATCTTCCCAAATGATGAAATGAGGCAAAAAGCTTGTTACTGTTTCACAGATAAGATCAGTCATTTTAAGAAACAGGATGTTTTGAAGTGGCTTCCTTCAAAATCCAAGGCTCAGCATGTCCCCTAATCTGATATTCTTAATATTTGTTCTCTAGCAAATTAAAGCATTACTTTTCTAAAGATCCTTGTACTGGGGTTCTTATATGTTTGCTTTTGAGCATCTGTGTTTGGATAATTTAATCATTGTTTTCATTTCTGTCACTGGACTTCTTCAAGGAAACCAAAATATTTTGTAAAAAGAAAAACAGTGCTGTTGGGCACAAGCTGAAGACATAGTAGAAATACACCATGCAGTGTAATCTGCTTTTAATTGGTCATATCATTGAACTATTTCTAGTTAGAGAAGAAACTATGAAACTACAATGTTTGGCCTCAGAAAAACTGAAATGTGGTATAAAAAATAAATATAGAAAATTGATAAATCAGAGTGAAACTAATCATATAGAAAATCTTGGCAAACTATCATCATGCAATGGCTAGAATAATTTCAAGTGTATTAGAGGGACAAATGGGCTTGAAATAACATAGGACTTTTTGCTTTGAGTTACAGCATTAATATAATAAAGCTTTGATTCTTTACTGCTTTATTTGCCCAAAAGAAAGACTAGCTTTTTTTAAAGTTAAACTACTTGGAAAAAGTAATTCTAGATTCCATCATTCTCCTTTTGTGTTAATGTGGTAATTAATATCTGCTTTTTAAAACAGAGCAACAATTCAAAAGCTTTCTTTTTTCGTTCAGATTATGTAGTGTGTAGACACAACACAAAACTACCCTACAATTCTGTTTCTGCTTTTCTTTCAAAGTTGTTTTCTTTGTCCTATCCTTAGTTTGTCCTGTGACAACCAATTAGGCTACCTGCCAGTTGTACTGGGCAGTTTTCTGATACCCCTTAAATGTCTCAGCTATTGAATAGCTGTAGGAATATCAGTTATAGATCAAAGCCCCATTTTGCTAAGGAACAGTACAAACACAAGGAGAGGACCTGATGCTTTGCCTTAAAAAGTACAGGCTAAGTGGAGTAACCTTCTAAGTTCCTGTGTCTAACTTGTCAGCTGGTAGCACATTTGTTTCTAGTCTTTCCTCTGTGCAGGATGGTGACAATGTGTACCTCTTCAGTGAGCCAGTGAAGAGGCTTTCCTGCCTGTCTTTTTTTCTTTAGATAGTCCATAATGCCTTGGCTACAACACTGAGCTACACTTGCTTTCTCCCCACGCGTGATTACTGGGCTTGTATGACACAAGGTGAGTGTGGTTGTTGTTTGCTACCATTGCTCCATGGCCCTCAGCAAAGGCAGGCCAGTGTGGCCCAGATGCCAGAGTGGTGTGCTCATCGCCCCAAGCCCTGGCAGTATCACAGCAAGGCAGGTTTGTTTCAGACCGAGTTGGGCTCTCTGGGAGAGTCGGGGTTGTGCACATTGCACCTCCATAGACCTCTGCAGAATGGCAGTCTCTGTGTGCGTGGTGAGCAGCTGGTGATATGTCCGTGTGCTGACAGCACTCAGCAGTTTCCATCTTAGGTTAGAGGAAGTTTGGGGGTACATTTTCCAGATGTAGTTCATTCATTTGTGAGTCCCAGCTAGACACTTGTCCTGTAAGAGCAGAGTTTCCAGGAACACTTTCCATCCAAAGAGATTTTTGTATCAATTCACAATGAATATTAAAGCTAGGTCACCACAGGCACAGAAGTATGAAGGAGCTTCTGCTTACCCAAAGCAATCAAATAAATTATAAATTTTCATCCACTATAAAGAACCAGAATAAGGAGACGGTTTTTTTGCACCTTTGATCCCTTTGTGAGTAGGGGAAGGGGTGCCAGGGAGCAGCAGGGGCGGGTGCTGGCCGGGGAAGGCGAGCTGTGCCCGCGCCAGCTGGAGCGCAGTCGGTGAGCGGGCAGGCAGGAGCAGGGCCAGCATCCACCGCAGGCAGCACAGCTGCCAGCTGAGCACCGAGGGGCACGCTCAGGTCAGGAGGGCAGCGGGGCACGGAGGTAGAGACCAGGCATGGCCATACCCTCAGCACAGCCCGGGCAAGGATCGAGGCTGAGGGTCTTTGCTTCAGCACCGCTCCTCAGCTGTTGCCTGGAATAAAAGGGCAGGTCCCAGTTTCCTAATCTGGACCCAGAGCACCGTTGAACACTATCAGGACAGACCTGGAGCACAGACACAGAAACCCTGGGGCAGGGGAGGTGCCGGCAGGGCTCTGGCAGCTTGAACTTGCACAGTCCCGTGTTGCCCTGACTCCAGTGACTGGGTGGTGAAGGTACGGACTTGCCTCCGTTTGCTCAGACCTGTTTCCAGTTGTTTATGCAAGAAAATCTAAAAGGCCTGTTTGTTTTCAGATGTTGTTCGTATCAGTAAGGTATGGCTTTGATTTTAACAAGTTATGTAAGTGCAAGTGTTTGGGGTTTTCAGTAATTTGTCAAATTAACAGTTCAAAAGCCAAAATCTTTAGAAAAGGTTAAATTACCAATTTGCCTATTCCTGATGTGTGAGGTAGACAGTAATTAATCTACTACTTATATCTACTACTAATATCTACTATTTGCATTGCATTGTTCAGACAAATTATAGGGTGAGATATCATTATTTTGTGTATAATCCAGAGGAGGAAAACAAGTCTCAGTGTGAGGTCAAACAAGAGGTGAGCCAGCGTGTGTGAGGTCAGTCTTCCAAGAATTAATATTTGGCACATGAAAACAACCAAGGGTCTCTTAATTTTATTTTTCCCCAAAGATACTGAATATTTTGCTTTGCTATCCACAGCTTGCTTTGAAATTACCAGGGCCTCAAGCATTTCCAAAAATCAGTTCATATTTGTCACCCACTCTAAATAGACATGATAACTTCTGGTGCTGCAGTTTGAATTGTGATTTGCGTACAGAGAATTCACGTCTACCTCTTTTGGAGGATTAGAAATTGGGATCCATGGCTGAAAATCATGTTTACAACCAAGTTTATTGTAAAGTTTCTGGGTATCTGGGTGTGATAGGATGAGAGCAGTGGCTTTGCTCCATTACTGTGTTCCAATTTGCCAGTTTATACTAGTTGCCTTGCTGATGTTTTTTCCTCATTTTCTGATTTTACCGGCTCACAGCTGCAAAAGAAAAGCTGTCTATGGAGTCTATATAATATAGCTTTGCTGAGGCAAATCTTCTTAACCCTCTAACATGTCATTCTCATTTGGCTCATCTCTTGCTAGTGAAAAATGCACTCTGCATTTGAGACTCTACACAAGCCCCAGAAAGAAGCCCACACTCTTGGATTCCAAGGGGCTGGATGAAGCAAACTGCACCGTTTCCCATCACACAAGAGCACCCAGCTGTAACCAGCACCCACACTGCACCTCCAACCCACTTCCAGGTGAGTCAGTGTCACAGAATACCAAGTGCCTAGCAGAGTGAAGCAGAGAATTTCCTTCATACATCACCAGCTGAGACCAGGGGCTGAAACCTTTTGGGAACAGCCTCCAGATGGACATTAGCCTGGAACTGGAGGGTTCCCAAATATTTGCGGAACCTCTCTGAGCCCGCAACAAGGTGCCTTTCTTGCTACCCATTTCTAACCCAAGTACTATGTTACTAGTTTCCAAGACAGTTCTCATTGCACCAAATAACTTGTGTCAAATCTGATGTTCAGTGTTGCTTTTACAATAAGAATTAATTAATTTGTCTCACCATAGCTCTGTGGCTATAGCTGGCTGCTCTCTGTGAGGTCTTCTAAGGAAGATTGGATACAGATCCAAGATAAGCAGTCAATCAAGTTCTCTTCTTTGGCTGGGTAGGGCATGTCAAAGATCCTTCCATTCCTTCCTCACTCCCCAGGATACTGACAAAATTTTGCAGAGGAGCCTGCAGAGCACATTGGGAACTAGATCTGCTGCACAACAGAGCTTATTAGTGCAGCTTGAGAGTCTCTTCCAAATATCACAGTTGCCTTCACATTTTGAAAAACAATTAAAATCACCAGCACATAACAGATTACAGCTGCAGTAAACATTTCCCTTGGCCATGGCAAGCAGCCCTGGGAACTCTAAACTGCAAACAACAGCCCCTCCTCCTGTTTGCAATGGGGATGCACATTTCAACAGGTTCAACTCTGCAAAAACTGGTTTTCTCCCAAATTTTTGTTTGTCCTTTGTAAGCCAACGGGCGGAGCCATAACCTCTGGAGTATTAAATTAAGTTCCCTGAGCAAACTGGGGCTCGTTATTCTGAAGTTTATGAAGAGCATAGACTCTAGTAGAAGCAAGTATTAGTCATGGATTGCTGAGAGGGATGCACACCCTACATAGTATTCATTTCTCACTGGCTACAGGTTTATCTGGTTAATCCCACACACTGATATTCATTAGCTAAATGAATACACCCACAGCCAAACAGCATGACTTTGCGGGGTTGTTAGTTGGCATCACTTCAGTGACTGTTAACAAGCCTTCATTCTTTATATACCAGTTGTCAGTCAGAGCCCTGTTTGTGATTTATAGGAGAGATAATTGTTATCACATCTTGCAAATAAAGAGATAAAAGGAAAAAGCATAGGCCTTGTCTGAGGCTACTGTGGAGCTAGCGACTTGAAATAAAAGATGCTCCAGGTCTATATTTGCAAATATAAACTGTCTGATGGCATTGGTGCCTTAGGCCACAAACAGAGCCTGTATTTGAAAATAATTTTTCAAGAAAAATGAGCTCTCAGAGTCTGTGTTAATTTTAAGCTAGATGTTGCCACAGAAATGTGTTGTGTTTCATGATGTATTATCCTTTTGCTCTTTGATCAATTCCTTCTTGTTATTGGGTTTACAATTAAGTGTCCTGCGGGAGATTCCCGATTTTGATTGGATTTGCTGATTACTTGTCAGGGCATTGCAGGGATCAGACTGCAGGAGTGTCATTTTTTCAAGGAGGGTGAGCACCACACCCAGCCATTCCCTCACACACCTCAGAGCCAAAGCAGCCCTTACAGCAGGGGTGAGTGCTGAATTTCACCACCTGCACTACAGTCTGTGCTTGGGGCTCAGCTGGGGCAGAGCTTCGATTGTAAATTTACAGGAATCTTGAGTTGCTGTTCAGATAGCCAAAAATCCAAACAAAGGCAATTCCTACAGCCTGCATAGACCCATTGATTTATTTGGAATTTTTCTGTCAGTGTAAATTTTTGAAGAAGCTTGGGCAGGTTGTGTCTTTAAAATCTTTAAGTCAAATTTCAGAGACTGTTAAGGACACAAAGTACAGCTCCAAAAGAAATCTCATCCGTGTCACATTTGAACACCTTACAGATACAACTAATTGCTGTTGTGTCTTAGGCCGCAGCGGGCCGTGGGCAGCACGCAGGCCAGTGCCGGCACCTGTGGGCGGCTGCCCGGCCATGCCCCTCCGGGCCCGGGATAGCCCGGGACAGCCCGGGGTACTCTGGGACATCCCGGGATACTCTGGGACAGCCCGACATACCCTGGGACAGCCCGGGATACTCTGGGACAGCCCGGGACATCCCGCGCCCAGAGAGGGGCCGCGGCACTGTCCGGGGGCGCCCCCTGGCGGCCGCCGCCCGTGCCGGCCGCGTTGTCCTCTCGGTGTCGGGGGGGTTCCGCATTCGCGAGTGTTTCCATCCCTCTTCCCAGGTATATGGAATGTTCCTGCTGTCGCAAGTTGCAATATCCTCAGATTGCTCTGCTCTTCATCCCGCCCGGCTCGCCTGTGCCAGGCATCCCTCTGGATCCTTCCCCTCTGCAGTTCTGGGAGTGCTGCTTGTGCTGTCACTGAACAATTAATTTATGAAAGCATAAATTTCACTTTGTTTACAGCAAAGTGTCTTTTGGGACCAGAATTTAATATTTTAACCCTGTTCGGAAATGATAAAGGGAATTCCATTACTGTAGTTGTGTGTGTGCGTGTGTGTTGTTCTGTAAAGGGGAAGTTTGGAAAAGGCTTTAAAGCTCTTCCTTGCATCGGAGGAAGAGTATCTCAATAAATATAAACAGAGAAGACTGTGTAAAAAATTGCTCTGAAGGTGGCAGCCACTTAGCTATCCTTGGTTCTCTCAAGGCTGCACACCTCTGCTCAGGGATGTGATCTCTTTGAAGGCCCAGATGACAGCTGGAGGGAGCACTCAAAATCTGGCATGGTATTGAGAGATCTTACCCAATTCCTTCAGAAATTACCAGCTCACTTCTGTCCAGTCCATGACAAGGCTCAGGCTGTAAGAGGGTATTTCTGACTGGCTCTGGTGTGCTTTTGGGGAGGCCAGAGTGGCAGCAGCAATGGGAGGAGTTTTGGAGGACCATGTCACCCTGTTGTTCTGAGGCCTACTAGCCTGATACTCACCTAGCAAGCCTAAGGTTACCTGGCCTGGTGAATTCCAGGGGACAATACCAGGACTAGCTACTTAATGGAAAGGATATGTTTATGGCACTTATCAGTTTCTTACTCTTCTTTCTTTCTCTGAATCTCCTTGTTAGTTTATATGCAAGTTTCACATCACTTTAATTTGTTATCTTTCTAATTTGAAGAGTCCTAGTCTACTTAATGTTCTCTGTAAGAGTGGTGTTCCATGTATTTAACTATCCTTGGTGCCCTTCCTACTTATTAATAGCACTGATTAGCTCAGAGTTCATAATGTCATACATGAAGCTGGAATTTTTTCTCCTCAAGCATGACTTGACATTTAACTGCAGTAAATAGTACAGGCAAGCAAGAGGGAGAAGAAAAAAGCAACATGAGTGGAAAAGTGTGGGCTGCTGCCTTCTGGGGGCAGTGTGCGCTTGTGTAATTACAGTAACTGTGATCAACTTCATTTCTCAAGTGCAAACACGGTGGTTGTTTCATGAATTCCTCCTGTGCTGGAACTACCTCCCCTTAGGGTCTAGTCTGGCTCTTTACACCTCATGTACTCATTCACGGTGAGGCTGTTACTTGAGTAATTTAGTAAATCCTTTCCCTTCCTGAAATCTCTACCTCCCAAAATTTTGTCTCTTTTTACTTTAACTATCTTTGGAGTATTTTTTTTTCTCAATAGCTAGGCATGTTGATTTTTCCCTTATTACCTACTCCTAGTAGGGGTCTATTTAAGGAGTTCTACAGAGATACCCTTTGTGGAGGACAAACTTTCAATAAAGATTGTCTCAGCAAGCTGCTAAATCCAGTGATCAGAGGTTCTCCTGCCTGTTGTGTGACAGAAGCAAGTGGCATCTCCAGCCTGGAAAACTTTATTTCACATTAACCTGGGTGCTGAAAGGTAGACTTTGGGGTCTTTGATATCTCCTCTTGTAGTATCTATGCAATACATAGCATCATTAATTTCTGAAAATCAAAAGAAATTAATAATTGACATAGGTTTGACTGTTGTAGTACGATGCTTAGAAATGTCTCGCAGTAGGTGATGTCTGAGATGAATACAAAAGGAAGGAGTACCTCCTAGCTAGCCCAGCCTGATGTTAAATTTGCAGTAATTTTCAGGGAAAATTACTTAAGTGAATTATGATGGCATCATGGGATATACTTCTGCATTTGTCCTTGTGTTTTTCCCACTCCTTTTTATATGTACTATTAAATGGCTGTTTTAAACAGGTTCTTAGAAATTAAATTTGAATATATGTACTTGGCTGTCTTGTATAAATCAAGTATTCTCCTCAAATATATTAGTGGATATTTGTCATTTCTCCTCTAAATAGTTAAAAAATACCAAATGATAAAGATAATTCCCTAAGTGCCAAAAATCTTTTTAACCTGGTAAACTGAATCTAAATAATGGTTTCCAATTTCGTCATTCAGGTAAATGACTCAGAAAAGAAAGAGAGAAATTTCTTCTGAGTCCCTTCTCTAAACACATTTTGCCTTGATTAGTTCTGCCTCTGTACTGATGTCCAGCCATGACTTATTAATGCAATTCTCGTATTATCTCATTGTATTGTTGTACATTACTATGTAAATACTTGCTGACCTGTGCAAATAAGAAGCCCATCTCCAAAGAGCTCTGTTTGCTGCCAGGAAGGCACGAAAACTGTTCAGTAGAGGAAGTTGTTTATGCTAAGAAGGCAGGATCATCTGCTTCAAGATCCTGTAGTAAGGTTTGATTTTAAGAAGAGAACACTGGCAAATGTGCCCAAAGAGTTTTACAGGAGCAGAGGACAGCAAAAGCAGAATTTGTGGTGTTGAAAGCTGGACACACACACTGCTGAAGCTGCTTGAAAGGAATGCAGTTTTGCCATGAGGGCAATTCATAACTCCTTAAACTGGAAGTGTTTTCTTAGCTAATTAAACCGCAGGGTTCAAATGATAGTTGTAGCTGCGCTGTGATGCTCGGGCAGTTCAGGGATATTGGCAGCTGGGGTCTGTCCCCGGGCGGGGTCGGTGCCCCGGGGCACAGGCCGGGTCCCTTTGCCGGCGCTGTGCCGCACCCGCGGGCGGGCCGGGCAGCGGCTCCCGGAGCTCTCCTGAGGGCTCCGAGCGTCTCCAGTTCCTGCCTGCTGAGCAGAGCTCCTCCAGCGCAGCACGCACCTCAGCCGGCGCTCTCCTCCTTTTCTACTGACTTTTTGGACTTTTGTTAAGGAAGAAATTTGAAGCTATTTGGTTTGGACTGTCTTTCATGGTATTATGTACTGTGATCTCCTGATGACTTTCACATCTGTAGGTCTTTAGATCTTTCCATACGTATGCATGTTCTATAAATGCTAAATTGCATTGGCAATGGATTGCAATTTTTCCCACAGTGGCCTCTTTTTGCTTATGAGTCAGTAGTAGCAGGACTGTTCCAATTGTCACTGATACTTTTTCTCTTCCTCACCCTTCAGTCAGATGTCCCACATCTGTTTCAGCTGTATGCAGCTTACTTTTGACACCCTGGTGCTTCTTAAATATTTACTGCTAGGAAATGTCCCTATACAATACATATGGAGTAAGTACTCAGCAGTGCTTCCCTTCCCTCTCAGTTGTGCTGGTGAACTTACACGAGGATGGGTCCCCACGAGCACCATTCCCAAAGGGCATGCCTGCTTCCAAGGTGGAGCTGAAAGCCACAGATGAGTCCTGAATGCCAGTTGTCCTGGGCTCCTGTTCCTAAAACAGTTTCAGAAGCAAAAATAGTCCCAGAAGCAACACACAAGGACAGGGTGCCACACAAGCCTGTCATGTGCAACATATTATTGACTGAGCCAATGCTGGCATTTGGAGAAGTTATGCTACAAACTTCAATTGTGAATGTCGCTGCTGCTGGGCCTTGCCTTTGTACCAGCCTAAGGCCAGAGCAGCCACGTGTTGTGTGTTTGAGCAAAGCTTCGTGCTAATGTGTTGTGAAGGTAGACTTGAGGCGACCAAAAAATACTCATTATATGT
Source organism: Polioptila caerulea (assembly GCA_013397295.1). Taxonomy (NCBI): domain Eukaryota; kingdom Metazoa; phylum Chordata; class Aves; order Passeriformes; family Certhiidae; genus Polioptila; species Polioptila caerulea. The sequence continues at coordinate 1,886,812 of VYXF01000691.1, forward strand.
ATCCTTTTCACTTAATACAACATCTGCTATTGTTCTGGCTATACACTTTACAACTAACAAAGTTCTAGCTCAAGAAAGGCATTGGAAATAGAGAAGGCTAGATTGTAATCTCCAGCATTGAGATGATTTCTGTAAGGTTTGGCCTGTTAGCAGGTGGACAGAGACAAATAAATTATAAATGTATTGCTCAAAGTGTGCATGGTGTCCATAAGACCTAATCTCTAAATTAGTAATCATAGCTCAAAACTGCATCCATCACAATGGAAACATATAGAAAAGAACTGCTGATCTAGGCAGTCACCTTTGTGGTATCAGTCCTGGAAAATATGCTTTAGAAAATTATAAAGAAGGCTTCAGTTACCCAGAAATGCATACCATCCCAAGAAAACAGGAGCATTAGACCCTTGAGGCAAAAGGATATAGAAGATATAGATTTAAATGGATAGGCAATATTTAGGTTTAGAAAGCATCTAAGTTGTTGACAGAAAAATATAAATACGATATGAAGCTCTTCTAAAGCAAGAGAAATGGAATCACATGAGAGTTTCAAACATTTTGTGTGTGCCTGTAAAACTCTTGAGTTTCTCTCTGAAATGGTATTTCTAGTGACACACAGTACAACTAAGTTTTTAACTCCCCCATTCCCTCTTGCCAAAGGGAAGCATGGGCTAGAAATAGGACTTTCAAGTCCTCAACTGGCATCATTCATTCATCAAATGAATTACCCCAGCTCCTGGACTCGCAGACCATCCAGTGGAGTCAGGAATAGTCCAGATTGTGCTTTCGCCTACTGCTGTGTATGTCTAGGAATAGAGACAGATGCCAAAGCTGAGACAGATGTTAGTTCTGTGAATTTTAGTTATAGCTAGCAGGTGTGATTTCCACAGGGAGCTTGCTCTTCCTGTAAGAATGACAGCCGAAAGTTGCAGCTGCGTGGGATCACAGAGTGTACAGCCTCTTCCAAACTCACTCAGAAGCAAAAGCTAAATGGAGTTTGGCTCTTAATTGTATTGACAGCATTTATTTTCTCATGTAAACATAAAATGCTTTGTCACTCTCTCTCTGACACACCCTAGCCTATCCTTGTTTGCTGCATGGAGCTCACTCTAAGTGAGTTCCTCCCTATTGTTTCTGGATCCTTGGCCTTTACACGTAGTGTGTGTCTTGGAATACATATGTAAAAACATCTATAATCTTTCCTTGCAGTTTCTGGTGCCTCTCCTTTTGTTCCCATTTGTGCAGTACCTACATGCACCTGGCCTGTGCCCCATCCAGTCACACGGACACGTGCACACCTCAGCATGAGTCGCCTTATCCACACCTTCGTGACCAGAAGCACGGTTCTGCTTCATGCACTTGCACACACTTCTGTGATTCGCAAGCATTCAAGAAACAAACAGCCACGAGCTAGCATCTTCTTCTCTGGCTAGGATGTATTTTTTTCACTGGTTACTTCTCAAAACATAAAGGTCATTAAACACAGAAATAACACCCTGCTCTGCAGTGTAGAAATTAGACACCTGAGGGCTTCTGAATGTGCAAATATTTGTATTTCCGCAGTCAGGTGTGTTTGTGCACTGCCCTTCAAAGGCAGGAAGTCTGTGTCACTGCAGACTCACAGTGGTGGATTCTTAATGGGGATCCCAACCCAAACTGACAGATGTTGGGTGCAATTTTTTTAGTCTGTCAAGAACCATCTTTTTTTCTTTTGCATTTTATTTTTATTAACAAGATACAAGGAACAAAGTGCACTCAGAAGGAGGCGTAGAAAGCAGTAGCCGTCTCAGCCACTCTGTAGAAAAGAGATTCAGGAACATAAGAAAGGTTTAGTGAGCTTTTAATTGTGAATGGCACTCCATGCTGAGGCATAATTTTGGGGAGAAATCTGATGAGAACTGCATGTTTAATTCAGAGTGGCACCACTGCATTACCTTCACCCAAAATCAAGATCCTCAGGAAAGCATCTGTATCTGTTTATGTTGGAGGAGCAACCTGAATTCTGCCTTCCCATGAGAGATGCACTCCCCTGAGGTCATGAGAGAGTTACTGTCCCACTCTCTGGCTCATTTCTCTCATTGTAAATCATGATTTACTTCACTTATTCCCACAGGTTTTGTGGCTGTAATGGGGAGTGTAAATCATTATTTCACTATTGCTCTCTCTGGGAAATCTGGCCTGTCTTTCTCACTGTGTCTTCCCTGTTCGATACACAGGCAGAACTGAAACCTAGAGAAACTAGAGAGTCCAGCTGCTGAGTGGAGGTTTTGCTGTGGTTCCCAAATACCCACTTGCTGCTCTTGTTGGCTCAGGCTGTATTTGTAAACATTCACAGGCCCTCTCCTTTGGATTGTTCCTTGGAGCTAGATTTTCTTTTGATGTGAAACAGGATGTGTGTGTTAATTAATTTATTTTACTCAGGGTAGAAAATCACTGCCAATATTCTTTGAAGAGTCCTGTGAACCATCTCTCCCATTATGTAAACATCCAGGCAATTTTGGTTAAAATGTTTATTTTTTTTAAATGGTGCATAAATGTTAAACTGGCTGTTTTACAGTGGAGAGGTTTTATGGGCTCTTTTAAAAATGTCAAGGTCATCTTTGAACAGTTACGGTTTAAACTGAGGAGCTGAAGCACTGGACAAAGAGGATTCAAAGATGAAAAAAAGAAAAACTTGTATTTTCTGCTAACAGGTGTTATTTGAGAGTTTTGTGCTGGTGAAAGTGATGGTGAAATACTCTGGAGACATTGCTTCTGCATCTACTCCTTTGTACTTGTACTGTGGACATTGTTAGTGAAAATACACCCTTCCTGCCTTAGTCCTAATTTTGAAAGGACTTCTGCCTGGTGATGACAGGAAAGCACAGGCTCTGTAAACGTTGACTTCCTGAGACTGCCAGGAGGGGCCAGTTCATGCCAATTTTGGCAGTGACGTTTGTGCTGTGGAAGTACACTACTTCATGGCTTATAACAGACCAGCAGCTTTGATGATTAAATGTTGCTTGTAATGTCTCTCAGATTTGGAGTAATCTCTTAGGACAAAAAGGTTTGAGAATCCCAGTGCTGGATGATTCTGTCATGTTAGATATTATAATTCAGCACTCTCATGAGGGCAAGGAGCACAGTTTTGACAATTTCCTTGTCAAAACCAAAAGACCTCGAACTGCAAGTTTAACAAAATTAATAATAAGCCCCTGTATTTTGTAATAGCTTTCTATTCTTCTGCGTTAATATTAAATAACTCCAGTCATGATTTGATGTTTAATTGGTAAGGTGCTATGATTTGAGAATTTGAAACTGATCAGTCAATGACATGCTACCACACATGCACAGTATTTTACCAAACAAGACCAGACAGATGCCTTGTTCTGTTTAGACTGCAGTTTGAGATTGATCCATCAATATACTGTATGATGGCAAATTCCCCAAGGGAATGATTTGGTCTCTTTATAATCTCAAGAGTCTGCACACACTTCAGGGTATCTTTGGTGTTTTTAGCACTTTTACTCCAGGACAATAATCCACACCCATTTAAATCAAGATCTAACAGAGAACTCAGTGGAAGAAGTTTAGTATCTCCCCAAGGACTGTGCCATAAATTCAACTGAGATGACAATATGGCAAAATGGATAGTGTGAAATACATTAGTTTATCTTAATTTTAATTTAATTCAAATAGAGCTAGTAATAGCCAAATGTTTTGATGACTTCAGTTGTGAGAGTTAAGCTGGAGGTTTTCTTAGTGATCTATACTCCATTTCAAAAAGCAAAGAAATTAGATTTGTTGCAGCTGGCACTAAATGGAAGTCTTTTCTTTCAGCAGTACCGATAGATTGCATTGACTGATCACCAGAAACCAAACTGCTCATTTCTCATTCCTTTTGGTTATGGGTGAACCCCAGCAATGAGAGAGTTACTTGTTCATATTCTTCTCAAAACTCTGAAAGACAGCATTCAGCTCTTGTGGCCTGTCCATCCATCATCTTTTTTGCAATATTAGCCTTTCCTTTGACAGGGACCTTATTTTGAAAAGAGGGAGACTCCATTCCAGGATATGGCATTAGTTTTCAGTTTTCATTCAGAAATCAATACCACTGAGCATGGTATATGTTCAATTCCGTACAATATTTTAAGTTGGTGGAGATATCTGGGATATAGGGAAAAATCTGTGTTCATCCTTTACGTAACAGTCATTGAGTCATGCCATCTTGTTTAAACAAACAGTGTGAATCTTAAAATAGCCCCTGAACATTCCACTGCGATGGCCATATTCAAATGAATGTTCAAGATGTTTCCCCACTATCGTATACCCAGCGAGTAACCCTTCAGAGACAGCAGAGCTGCCTGGAGTCACTGTTAAGCTAAACTGGGCACTGGTCTTATGGATCTGTTCACTTCCTCTGGTGAAGCAGGAAAATCTGTTTCTCTGTCATCCACCAAGGGAGGCAACAGACATTAAATATTTTGAGGCTAACCTCATCTGAGAGTGATTTTAGTATACCAGTTACTGTTACTGGATAGTTGTTAAAGGAGCTTGTGGAACATGACCTTGTTGCCATGTAAGTGGTGGTAAACCCTGCTCTTCACCTGATTAACATTTGACATTGGCTAGCTTCAAGAAGACAGAAGTGAAAACTTGGGGGTTTTTAATGCATTATTATTAATATTCTTATAGATACAGAACTAGAGGAAGTTCTTATTGCTCACGTTATTTGTCCTTGTATAATCCTTTCTGTTTTCTATAGGGTCCTATGGAAAAATTTCAAAGGATAATTTAGATGTGACAAAGGCATAATATGTTGTAAAACTGATCAGTTAAGAGAGCAGCCAGTAGACACTGCAGCTCAGCATTCAAAAATTGTTTAGTGATGTCTCTCTAGCAAAGAAAGTTTCCAAGAAAAATCTGAAAAGGTCAGTGTTCTGGAGCTCACCCAGTTTCCAACCTAGAGCTCTCTAGCATTGAAGGGACTTGGATTTTCATGAGATGAGAAACATAAAATCAGGCTGCTGTAGCCCCTTCTATATTGCTCTGTGGGTTAAGTACTCAGCTCCTCCAGACTATCCATGTGTTATCTTCCACTAGGCTTTGCCTATATCATATGTAGTTATGCAGGAATCCAAAACAGCTTGTGAAATCAGTCAATAAACCTGACTTTGATCCCTTATTAAGGTAGGTAGGGCTCGAGAGAAAAGATAATATGGAGTGAGCTTTTGCTAGTTAAATATGCTGAATGTGGACCAAATGTTTCCCTTTCCTAGCTGAGGACCAAGCCTATGTTTCTGAAATCCAAAGCTTTTCAAGCTGAGAGGAAAATACCTTGTGTCTAGGTGACTTGGAAAAATCCCAGTGAAAGGCATGTGCCCCCATGGCTCTCTAGAGAGAGGCTGGGGGAGCAGGCAGGCTGCCAGCAGGCACACAGAGCCTGCCTGGAGGCACCCAGGCACTGAGACACTGCCACACACAGCTGCCCCCTCGTCGGTCCGAGCTCCTGGGGCAGTGACCCACAGCACTGAAGAGCAGAGCTGTAAGAACAGGGCTGGCCACTTGGTCACACTGCCTACCGACCCTGTCTTGGAACAGTAGAAAGCACTCAGAGACATTAAAATAGAACAAATTTGCAATGAGATCAGGTTATATGTTTTATGAGCCATATAATTAACATGCGACACTCAGAGCCATGGGATATTATTGACTTAAATAGCTTAGTAACTATCAAAAAGGATTAGGCGTTGACATGAAACAGGATAGCATGTGCACTGACACAAGCTAGGATCAAAACTACAGGGGCTACCAATCCTGGTGCTTCAGGGCATATTTTGATCATCAGTTTGGGGTCAGCAGGAAAGCCACTTTCTAATCAAGAAGTGTGCAATATGCACATGGGTCATAGTTACACAGATTTCTTTATTGGCCTGCTTTGATTCTTTTCCCTTTTTCTTCTCTGTCTTCCTTTCATACCCTTCTCTTCCCCCTCCCTTACATTTATCATCTGGAATAGGTCACTACTGAAGACAAGACACTAAACGAGATGGATGGCTGAACAGTCCCTACTAATAGGGTAATTTAATATTTGCTTCTCTCCAGAACTCTATCGTTTATTTCAAATATAAATTTTATATTAATTCACTAAAAAGTTCCTCTCTTTCCAATCTTCTTTCTATGCATGCTACTTTTTATTTTTATCAGCCTCACTTATAAATCCTCAGAGGTGGCAAATGAATGTCAGTTTGGGAGAAGGAAGAGAACAACCAGGTGCATTAAAGAAAATTTATTTGCTTGGTAGATACTCAACAATGGCGTAAGTAAAAAAAAAACTGAGATTTTGTGTAGCCAATATGAATAATCATCTATGAAAATAAGGGGGCTTTCTTCTGTGAACATGAATGTGATAAAATGATGCTTCATTTAGGTAACTCTTTGCATATTTCTTTGTAGATTCAGAAGCAAGATAATAGTTAAGAATTTCCAAACTTTTCCTCACCTGCCAAAAAATCTCTCATTTTAAGCTGTTTTAAAACATTTTAAAACAATTTTAGATGTTTGGATGTTTTGGTTTGCATTTTCATTTGTTACTATACTGAAGTAGTGTCAGGAAGCCCCACACCAATAGCAAGGCAGGTTCAATTTTATGCCCTATAATATCTCTGTGAGAGATAAGACCTACCTGGATCTACTCACTTTAAAGAGGCAGGCTGGATAGCAGAGGCATAGAGAGAAAAATTGGCTGATTCTTTGTGGGATCCCAAGTTAATGGCAGAAAATGTCTGTTTAAAAATATCGTTTTCTTTACTGCATGTTTCTTTTTAGGTACTTGCTTTCAACAGCCCAGACTGATTTCTAACTCCACCCATTCTTACCCTTCCCAAGTCCTTTACTTTTGCTAACATACTTTCTTCCTATCTGGTAGTAGCCAGCACTGCTTCACTCAGCACACTGATACATGTTGCCCTTGGGCTTGTTCAACCTTGCTGGAAAGATGCTATCATGCAGCTTCTCCAGAATCCTCCCCATTTTCCACAGTGGTTTGAATTCCAGTTAGTTTCTGTGAAATATTTTTTTAGTCCTTCACTCTGCTTCCCTAAAGACCAACACTTTTGTGTTATTCCCTTCCCACAGACATTCTTCAACATACCAAAGCTGACCTTAGGCTCCATGGACAGATGGGGCCTGATCCGAAGTCCATTAACATCAGAGGAAATGTCCATTTACGCCCATGGGCTTTGCATTAAATCCTTTGCATTTTACTTACTTTCTTTAGTGCCTCTTACTCAGCTCCAGTTATTAAAATCAGATTATTACCTCACAGATCCCTGACAGTTCAGAGCACTGTATAAGCCAAACTGTGCTACTTCAAAGACAGAGACTAAAACTGCCACTCTGCTAATGTGAAATCTGCAGCTGGCTAGTACTAAAAGCAAAGCGTTACTTCCAGATTTCAATCCTGCATATAACTCAGGTCAGGATCTCACTTACTGTTCATTAGCTGAGTCTCCTATTACTAGTGCACAGGCTCTCAAAACCATTTCTTACTGTTCAGACATTTTCTGGTCCCTGCAACATTATTCTGACCAGGCACCATCCAGATTCACCTCTCTTTGCAGTTTTGCTCTCAGTACAAGTAGACTGGAATGTCAGCCAGAACATCAATATTTCTTTCTGTTGACACAATACTCTCTCATCCATATTGCCACCCCTCCTCCTGCTTCATTTTGTCTACATTCCTTTTAAAAACTCTACTCCCATAATTTAGTCTCCCACTCAGTACTTGGTTTAATCAAGTCTGTCACTCAATTTATATCCCACTTCTCACTTAACACAAGTTTCTCAGTTAGCAATCTGTTTCTGTAGCACTTGCTATGCAGAACACATGGTTAGCTTTTCTTTACACACTTGCTCCTCTGTTCCCCTTCTTATTTCCAGACCTCACTTTTCCTTGTAGCACTTGAAAATGAGAAATGTCCTCTTCTGTCTCCTTCTTTTTACATTCCTCATGTAGTTTTATAAGACCACTGCTATCAGAGCTTCTTAAATATCATGGGATGCTTTGTGTTGAGCACAGAACTCTCCTTGAGTCCAGTTAAAACAGTTTTCAACTGCAGAATAGCTCTCAGTTTAGTACATAGCTTTCGGTAAACCTGTCCTGTTGCTGTACTTTTTGGTCATGGTTCAGCCTCTTTCCTCTGCATAAAAGATTCACTCCCTCCGGCTGCTTATTCATTACAACATGCTAAAATTTGGTCCTAAGCCTCACCTCTCAGTTTTGTGTTGTTGGAACACTTTAACACTGGGGAATGGGTTGCATATTTCCTGATGACATCGTCTAGCGCAACCGCAGCACAAACTTAACAGCTCACTTTTCCTGCACAAAGGACATCTAATGTCATTTTGGGGGGTGGAAATGCAGTGCAGGTTGTGTATCAGCAACATTGCCCACCTCTGTATATATAATCTCCCACTTGAATTTCATGCTATCAGCCAATTCCCCTGGTAAGGACCATGGGTTGTCAAACTGCTTTCCTCCTTGGCTGCAACTGTTCTGCCAAAGAAACTGGTGGACCACCAAATGAGGCTGTTGGAACAGTTTTATCTTGGCAGGAGCCCGATCAACTGATACCTGTTGGATAGATCATTTGTTGGTTCTCTGAATTATACAGCTGTGTCAGCAGGTTTCCAGGTTTAAATGCTGGCATGGTATAAGACGCAGAATGCTGTTGTTTCATAATCACCTTCTAGAGGTATTGCTTTGTTGTAATGCTACTGTTATGTTGTCCTACTTTTGCTATCTACTTTCTGCATAGGAGGAGGGAATTTTTGCCCACTGCATCACTTCGGTGTAGTCTTTGCAGCACTGGGCTGGCTGCATTTAACCTCGAGACAGGGAGCAGGGGGGGATATGCAGGTGGCTGCCGTCACTGCTTTTCATATGATTGAATAATATGATGATTTCATAGTCCAGACACGGTGCAGAAATATATGGTACTTATACAGTACTCTTAATTTTCAGATCAGTTTAATGCTACTCCTGGCTTATGGTACACTCATCTGTCTCTCTGAATGTTCTTAACACAGCTTGCACTCCCAGTCACGCAGGAGAGGCCAGTGCAGCCCTTCCCTCTCTGGCTGGATCAGTGACTGCCCTATATAAATCTGCATATTAAGCAGATTTGGCAATTGTTCAGACAGAGACAGACTCACTTAAGTAAAAGGAGAAAACAAACTTGCTTATGAAGGCACTGCAGCAGCACTCTCAGATGCTGTGCTAGTAGAGACAGCACAGAGGCTGGTTCGCTTTCCTTTGCAGATGGGAGACTGATGATTTCTGTTTGTCTTCTGCGTCCAAGTCCCATCACCATAAACGACGCGTGTGCGCGAGTGCCGCTTCTCACTCTCGAACAGTTTCAAGCCATTTCGCGTGTTACCGCTTTACCTCTGCACCAGATGGTTCATTTCCTCGGGGACTTCCACACGCGTCCCCAAGGTCGGGCAGGCTGACAGCGCTCGGGAGCACAGGGCCCAACTTTGAGGTGGATCCGCAGAAAGGCTTGAGGCCCCGCTTCGCCCGGTGGCGGGCGGCAGCGCAGCGGGCCGGGTTCCCTACGCTGTGCGCCGGGCTCTGCCTGCGGTCGGGACGGGCGGCGGCGGTCGGGAGCTGCCGCCTCTCCCTCCCCGCGCACGGAGCGGCC
>VYXF01000691.1:1897037-2021709 GCA_013397295.1 Polioptila caerulea
GAGCAGCGCGCCCGCCCGGCCCGTCCCCGCCGCCCTGCCCCATGCCCCAGCGCCGCTGAGCCTCCCGCAGCCCGAACATGGCCACCACGGCAACGTGCACCCGCTTCACCGACGAGTACCAGCTCTACGAGGAGCTTGGCAAGTACGGAGCNGCGCCCCGCCGCCCGCCCCGGCCCCGGGACCCACCGACGCTGCCGGGAGCGCTGTGCCGGCGACCCGGCTCTCCCGGGAGCCGGAGGAGGATTAGCTGTAATCCTGTTCTCCAGCCCCCCGGCACAGCCGCTGGAGGGGAAGGTGTTCCTGCCCTCCTGGGTCGCCCCGCCGCAGCGGGTGTCCCCGCAGCCTGTCTCGGGCTGCGCGCTCCTGTTGCACCCCGAGATTTCCTCTCTTCCCTCCTTTCCTTCCTCAGGACCTGGCTGCCCCGTTCTCCTTCCCGCACCGTCTCCCCGCTACACGTTGCCGTTCCCTGCAACTGTTTCTGCGCTGGGACGCGGCACTGTTACAGCCACTCCGCGCTGCTTCAGTCCCCACTTCCTTGTCCCTGTGAAAGGACCAGGTGCTGCTGCACCGCGCTTCTCTTCCCTCCCCGCTTCCTCGCTTCTTCCCTCCCTCTCTCTCCGCACTTGTCTCCGCATTGGCAGACTTGCTGCTGCACCCTAGGACAGGGCTTTGCAGGGGAGCGCAGTTGGGCAGGAAAGCAGCGCAGAAAGGGCCAGGGTAGGATTATGGGGACAGTGCTTTCGTGGGTGCTGCTGCTCGCTCCCTCCCTTCCTGCACCAATTGCTGAGTTCTGCTGCATCTCTTCTCTCCAGCCCGGTGTCACTGTCCCTCCCCACACTACTGCAGCTGTGTGTCACCAAGCCCGGGCCCCAGTGCTGGTGCTCACCTTGATGCTCATTGGTTTGTATGTAGAGGTTGAGGAAGGGGATAAAAAGGCAAGACTCCACAGTGTTGGAAGGATTCAAGCTAATTTAGCATCCCTGTAGGACTCACTGTACGTGGGGCCCTTATACAGCTTCTGTTCCACTCTCTCGTAGTTGAAATATGAGCATTTGTCCCTAGACATGGGTTTGCATTCCTGATCTGAAGGACTTGGAATTTTCTGCTAGTTTTCTCATATTTGTCCTTTCCCCTTTTCAGATCTTTCCTGTAAAGCTAGTTGTTGTTTTTTACCCCCCATGGGTTTTTTGTTGTTTTTAAAAAATAAGGGGCTGTTTCCATGTGCTGATTGTGTAGTCCTGCAGATTTTCAGTCTCTGTCTTTTCACCTTAGTCTCTGTTGTGTTTACTCTTTTTCGTCACAGAAATCCTTCTTCCCTCTTTCTCAGACCTCTTCTCCAAGAGTTATTCTCTTTGGAATAGTTGTAATAATACCAATAGTTTCAGCTTGAGAAAATGTACAAAGCTTTGTAGTTTTCTACTCACTTCATTAATGAGTACATGCTTATTCCCATTTTGCAGGTGGATTGAGTGATATAAGAGAAAAAGTAACTTCTGCAAAGTGTTGCAGTGATTTTGTGACTGAACTTGCACTTGGGTGTTGGAGACATGAGTCCTGGTTTTGTGCTGTGACTGCTGGGGATGCTGTCTCTGGGAGTTGGACTTACCAGCTAGCGTTTGCAGCGCTGTTCAGGGCTGTTTGTCTCCTGTTTATCAATCCCTTCGTGTCCTGTTTCTGTGCCTCTATGGTCTCTCTCCCCACACAGTGTGCTCTTCCTACTGTGCTGTCTGTGAGGGGGCTTGAGGAGTCTTCAGGGGGCTTGAGTACCATATAGACTTAAGTTTTTGCTGCTCATACAGCATGCATTGTTCATCAGATTCTCGGGTGTTGTGTCCCTCTTCTGTATGTCTTCTGCCCTGTCCTTAATCTGGTCCACTCTGGGAACAGAAATTGTTGTTATTATATTCTCATTTTCAGTTTCATAGCACCTACCCTCTTTATTTTTCTTCCAGGGGAGCCTTCTCTGTGGTCCGCAGATGTGTAAAGAAAAATTCTTCACAGGAATATGCTGCAAAAATCATCAATACCAAAAAACTGTCAGCCAGAGGTTAGTGTCTCTATCTAGCTTCTTTCCTATATTAGTAGAAAGATATTTCACTGGAGTTGAGACTGTAATAAATTTAAGGGATCTGGAGTTGCTTGTTTCAGTCATTATTTAGGCATTTCAAAATAATTGAGTTGTGTGGCAAAGAGGAGACTGAAAGAAGGTAGTGTGGGATGATAGAAAAATTTCTGTGTCTGGAAGTGGATACTCTGTAAAGGGATGTTGTCTTTTTTCTTGAGATCTTTCTTCTTCAAGCTGAGCTAGAGGTAGATTCATCTATGTGTGTGTGTGTGTACCAATCACTCATAATAAAGAGAGGTGTTGCAGACTTATTTTGCTGAATGTCTTTTTTACCTAGGAGATCTGTCTTACCAGAACAGATGTGATTATTTTTTTGAAAGATGGATGCTAAATGCCTTGCTCCTTTCATGCTGTAGTTAAAGGTGGTGTGTTTGGAAGCTAAAAAGTCTGCCTTCAAAGGCAGAAATAGGTTGGATGGAGAAATCTTGCCAATTTGACTTCTCAGCATATTAGAACAAGGGACTTGTGCTTTCATTACTCCTGGAGACTTACAAAACGTGAAACTAGACTGTAGTGTTATGAAAAGAGAAAAAAATCTAACTCTTCCAAGCTGTTAGTCTTGTGCTTTCCAGGGACGTACATATGCATAAAGGGTAGTAGACTGTACAGTATGAAGGGAATGTGCATTTTCCAGTGTGTGGGGGATCACTACAGGGATTAAAGTTGCCTTGTGGATGGGGTGGGTGAGGGAGAGAATAAGATAAACTGAACTGCAATGAAAGATGCTGAAAATGGAGTGCAACAAGTTGAGATGCCAGAGGCAACTCCTTCTAGAAGAGGTGAACAAGAAGAGTTGTGAGTCTTTAGAGGCCTTTCAGATTTCACAAAATTAATGTATGAAGCCCTTGACTATGCTGCCAGTTGAGGTGAGGGCTTAGTAGGGGAGTTGACTGAGAAATGAAAGAGAAAAGCATCAGGAGAAAGCAAATGATCTTGAGAAATGATTTAGAAGTGAGTAATGTTTTGCCTAATCCTTACAAAAAAGAATTACAGAATATGTATTCTCCTTTTTGCCAGAGTATGAAATGTGATGATTAGAGCAGAAAACTGCTTGAAGAATAGTGAAAAATTTCCATTTACTGTAGTTTGTATGGTTTGTATGAAAAAGTAGTGTCAGTGGTAGTATGCTGTGAAGCAGTGATTTTTTTGTTGTTTTTTTTTACTTCTGGAAGCAAGCATATGTGCTACGGTGTTTAGTATTTAGCCTGAGTGAGGTCATTTTGGGGGCCAACCAGTGGAGCTCTGGGTTGTTCATGAGGTGGCTGCAGATCTTCTGAGAATCAGTGTCCCCTCAATGGTCACGTGACAGTGCCTGCTGATGTAGGTGGGATATCCAATCCCTTGAGTTCAAAATTAGTTCAACTTAATATGGGAGAGGTTTGAAGAGTGGCTTTGCTTTGCTGGCGGCCATTAATGCCGTGTTTGCTCTGCAGACTTCCCTGTCCATCCTGTAGAGAGGACTAAAGCTCAGGAGAGCCATTTCTCAGATGTGAGTGGACATCAGGCTGCTTAGAGAAGGGAGGGAAATTTGAGAAACTGATCGCAAAGGTTAAAACCATTATTGTACAAAGGACAGGGTGCTGGAGTTAACTCTGGAGATAGGAAAAATAGGGGAAAATGCAGGCTGAATGTAGTTGAAAATTCAAAAATATATTAGCTGAAGTCCAAAACTCTCAGAAAAAACTGGTTGAGTCAGTTTTTAAGTGTTTGGTCATTTAATGAGTTATAGAGGGAGAAATGTAGATTCTAATTGTTATTCATCATAAGGTGATGACAGTTCAATGACCCAACAAGTAGGAAAAGTAAGTACGGGTGAATATAGGCTGTGTTTTGATCTATACTTACTATTTAGATTTCCTATCTTCCTATAAATAAAATACATTGAGGCTGCTAGACTGGTCCTCAGCTACTTAACTTGAGGCAGCTGGCAATGATATACTTAAAAGCATACTGGTTAGGTAGGGTAAGTGTGAGGAGAGAAAGAAAAGAAAATGTGTGTTTCTGCTGCTACAGAAGAGTATCAGAAACGAGCGACTGATCAGGTTGTGTTGAAGTTTTAACTGAGAACTGAGGAATCTGTGAAAAGTGGATAGTGACTTCAGCTGAATATGTAGGTTCCTCAGTTATTCCAGCTGTGTTTGCTGAGAGCTCAAGGGGTAAGTACAAAAAGTACTTATAGTAAAAGACTTGAGTATTTTGATAGGAAGTTAGTGAATTCACCTTTAAAGCATTGAAGGGAAAATGCATGCTCTTTAGACATTGCAGCTGTAAATCAGTGATTAGGGAGATTCAATTCAGCAACCTGAAAATTAAAGTCTTGGGAAAAGGCATTTTAGAAAGCTGTCTCCCTGAGGAGCAGAGTTGTTGTGTTAATTCTGCAGCATCCGGGATACGTGTTGCCTGATGTGTCCTTTCCCCAAGCTGGCACTTCTCCTTGGGCTGTCCGTGTCTCTGCCCATCAGTACCTCTGTCCAGAGCTCTCCTGTGCACCCAGCTGTCCATTGTGCAGGATAACCCACCCTCCTGACCTGCCTCCCACACTGCTGTTTTTCTTCTAGACATGGTCAGAGCCAACATATTCCCTTAGTGGGTACAGCCAGCCCCTCTCCAACTCAAGCATAGCTACATTTAACATTTTTTTACTATCTCTAGCAGAATTTGAATCTGTATGGACACTTGATGCAGTAACTGCTACTTCAAGAGTCAGCATCTTGCTGCTGCTGCAAAGTATAGCCAATTGCTGCTTCACAGAAGTTTTGTCTGCTGTAGTGCTTTCCTTGATTCTGTTCAAGGCAATGGTAACAGTGCCTTGCTCTCCTCCTGCAGTACTTCTTGTTACCCTTGTTTTTCAAGACTTGTGGTGAAGAAATACTAGATAGCTAACTGGGAAGTGCTGAAAAACTCACTGTACATGGCTGAAAAAGAGGAAGAGAAATGCTTCAGGGTGAGCTATATGCAATGAAAGGGTAAAAACTTAAAAGAAATGGTGTTTTACAAGGCTTCTCTGTGAAAGCAAGGAGGATGGACAGGGTGCTGGTCCTAACAGCTTCAGTCTAGTATACATCACCCTTCGTAAAATGCCAAGTTAGCTGTTGAGAGGAGAGTCTCTTTTTTTATATTGTCTGTGATTTTTGGATGCCTGTTCTCTCTTTTAATAAGTTTTGTCAGTAAGAGCTGGTCTAAATTAAAATTCGTATTTTGGCTTTAGTAGTATTTGCTATTATTCATGTTATGTTGATGCTTAAGACTGCCCAGTGAAGACTGTGCCAAGAAGTTTGATGTTAAATAGGCTCCAAATGCTTTTGGAAAGGGAGAGGAAACAGACTTCACCGTAGTCAGCGTTCAGCTGACATCTAAGAGCAGTGGTTATTTCACATGGAGGAAATACAATGCTTCAGTCATCTGAAATTCCTATGGGATTGAATGCACAGACTTTTACCAGCGCTACGGGTAGAGGGAAGTAATAACCGTAATTTTTTGAAAGTTGTCTTGTGGCTTTCACCAGAATACTTTTTGAACATGAAAATTCATAGCAAGTAGTGCTACAGTGAAGTTCAAATAAAGTAAATTTACTTGAAGTGATCAAAAGATCAAGAGAGAAGCAGCAGCTTTAGTATCAGTAGGGAGATATCCCCAATTTGGCTTGCCAGCATATACATCAAGAGAGTGTCTAGCTTTGGAAAGAGGTAGGCAGAGCTTTAGGATTTGATAATTTTTAGGATGTATTTTATACCAAATAGTATTTAATGATCCTGCCACCATCTGTTGTATTTCTGCCCTTTTTTTAGGTGCAGAATGAAAAATCTCTGTCTATTACATCTATTGTTAAATTTAATTTGCTGTTAAAAATCTGTATCTTTTAACTCTTGCAAGTGACATTATTTTGATGAAAGAATTACAAAAAGCTGTCTTGTAAGTTAGTCCACTTCATTGTGCTGTCCTTACTGTGGCTTTGCTCTTGACTGTGAAATAGAGATGGCTTCTCTCCCTGCTTTTCATCTTTCCGAATTTGTAAACCAGATAAAAATTTGCAGTCTACTGAGTTATTTTGTTGTTCCTGTAGGAGATTATGTGGCTTGTGGGAGGAGCAGGGAATTACTTCTGAGTATCAAACCCCAACAGAAAAAAGGCACTCTTATTCCAACTAAAGGCACTATTTATTCCAACTCTGCTTTTTTTCCCACACCACCACTCTCCTGGTTTTTGGTTCTGTAGTGGTTGCTGATTTGGGCTTTGCATTATGTTTTTTTAAAAGTGTCAGCAGTAGTTTCCTTGACACTAAAATGTTAAGCTTGAATGCTGCAGAGGAAGTTTAGCAGCATCAGTCCCTCACATCTCTCTTGATCTGTTCCGTACGTGTTCGTAGCTGCTGCTTGCATTCAGGCTCCCTCGGGCTGCTCTTGAGGCTGCCAGGTTTCCAGTCTCTGTGGGGCATGCACACTGCTGGAATTGGCTGTGTGCAGGCTGCTGCACTGCAGGGGCCACTGGCTCTGCAAGGGCAGGCCAGCACCGGGTCACTGGGGGCTCAAGCACAAAGCCAGGCTCACATGGAAATGTCCTGTGAGAGGTGTTCTCTATGTGTTCCTGTGTTTGCAGGTTAAGGATGAATGTCCTTTCTTGCAGAGGATGGCAAATCAAACTCTGTCCACTCAGCCATACTTGCTGAGGAACCAAATTAGGTCCAGTCATTTGGTTTGGAGAGAAGCTGCCCCTCCTGCAGCATGGGCTGAGTGAAGTGTCCCTGTGTCCCAGCTCTATCCTGTGCCTCCCCTTTGCTGCCTGCAGAAATCTGAGAGATGCTGTGATTAGGGAGCATATACAGCAGACCAGCTGCAGTGGGTTGCAAATTTTTGGAGGTCTTTGTACACATGGAGGGAAGCAGAGAGCAGAGCAGAGTGCTGCACACCCCTCAGAGCAGTGTATGAGACTGGGAACTGCCTGGTGGAACAACTGTAAGAGGCTGGGGGCTGTGGGATGGGGGCTACTCACTGTTTCTCAGTCAGTGGAGTGGACTTGTGGGTGGAAAGTGGCTGAATTCTTCACTCTGCACCACAGCACACGAGTGCAGCAGGGGCTGCTGGTGAGGCTGCTCAGCTGATGTCAGAAACAGCAGCCCTCTACCTCCCACCAGCAGCCTGCCTCCCCCTCTTCTTCCTACCTGCCTCTGCTTGCAGTCCCCTGCATAGGGGAAGAGGGGTTCTAGTACTTTATATATACCAGTAGAGGAAATTTCATTGGAAAAGGCATTTGGAGAAGAGGAGGGCTTGTGCAAAAGAAGAGACCCTGACCTTGGAGGAGAGGTTGGAGCTGGGAATGTAGTGGGGGGCTGCTGAGGGTCAGCTTGGCTTTTTGCCTGCCCCAACATATCAGTACAGGCAGGAACGTGCCCTGGTGTGAGAGCCAGCAGAGATTGTCAGGGTGGCGAGTGGTGGAAGCCTTGCTTTAGTGTGGCTAGCTGTGGCCAGGAGCTGGCTTCCTCCCACTGTGGATGTTAGTGATGGCTGGGGTTACCCCAGGTTGCCTCTCAGTTTACGCTGTATATTTTATAAAGGAGCTGGAACAGAGCAGACAGGATTTCAGCTTGTGTCTGTCTTCTCAGTGGTCACATTGAGTATTAAATTTCCGGCATTAACAATGGTGGGGGGGGGGAAGTGGGCACACAGATTGGGCAGGAATTCCTACTGCTTCTGCACGAGGTTAGAGAAAGGAGCTTGGTGAGAGAGTCGCGTTTCTTGTTTTCTCAGTAAAAACTGGAATTGTGTATGGCAGAAATGTGATTAGACTAACTCCTGCACGTGTCCTGAAGCCCATGGCTCTAGAGCATTTACTCTGATCAGCCAGCCATGGTTGGAATATTTGTAGGTGCCCCTATGGTGTTGAGCAGCCTGTAGATATTTGGGGTGAGGAGAGCTACTTGGATTTCTTGTAGGAAGGATCCAGTGAAAAAACTATTTGCTTTTTTTGTTGGTTTTGCAGTATAGCACAGAGATTTCACTATCTCCAAATTTAATCCTTCTCTAGACAGTTGCAAAATCATCACTAGCAGAAGAGGATTCATAAAGGAATCATAAAGGAATTTTTAAAGAGTGCCCTCCTCCCCAACAATGGGTTAGCATCACTGTTTCGCTATTTTAAGAGAGGACTATGGCAATATTTTTGTTCCTTTCTGCACCCTGCAAGTGTTCTAGTTGTTCTGTCTCTCCAGATTGGTGAAGACAGTTTTTAAAACGAAAGCGTTCTAACGCAAAAATTTCTCTTCATTATGCTGTCTGTAAGCACAACCCTGACAATGAAGGCCCCCCACTTTTTCTGGTCTGTCACCTGTTTTGGTATTTCAGGTGTTTCTTTTTCTTTCCTCTGTTGTTGAAATCTCCTGATTTTTACCACCATAACAGATGTGAGAAAACCACACGTTCATTTGCCAGTGTTTGACTATAAAGTGAGCTATTGCTGTTGGCTTGGTTGGGCAAAGAGGGCAATATTGCCTGGCACCAGGGTCACCAGCACAGCAAAGAAGCCTTGAATGCTGTAAAAAAGAAACGTGGAATATCTCACATCATTGTGTGTTTGCCTGCAACTGAAGTGATGTCAGTGCTCAGAGTAGTTATCTTCAAAAAAACAGAGGTGCACTGATTTCTGATGGGCAAATGCATCCTTAAAATTTTGAATTGCTCACTAGGTGTTTTGTTGGTTTTTTTTAGTGTATGGAAGAAATGTGACCCTGTAACTTTCAACTACTGTAGTTGCTGCTGATCCTTATGACAGTAATGCTTCAAAAATTGGGGCCCTATAAATTAGACTGACATCATGTTCCTTTTTATACCTTATTAAATTTAAATACCACTTTATACTTTGGTAACATCTCCCCAAACATTCTGGTATTGCTGCCTGTGTGATTTTTGGAGAACAGTTGCAGAATACCTCTGAAGAAATGGGCTGACAGTATCTTAGAAGTAAGCTTTCTGAACACTGAGGGTAGCCAAAGATTAGTGGGGCATGGATTTAAGTTTCTGCTGAAATGAAGTCTATTGTTGTTAGATTTTGATTCCTTGTAGCTTTTTTCACTTTTTACTCTTCATCTGCCTTTCTTTCCTTTTTATTTTGAGTTTGTTTTGAATGTTCATTTGTTTCACATAGATCAGTTACTTTAACCCATAATTACATTAATTTATAATGCTTTGATTGAAAATAGCCCTTTAGTAATGCTGCTTTACTCTCCTTCCCTCCCAGAGAATATTGCACAATTTCTGTTACTCCCACAATTTAGATGAGCAGACTGGGAAGTTGGTTTATGGTGTGAGAGGCTGATTACTGATGTCTGAGACTAATACAGGGATGCCAGGAGAGCTGGTTAATGCTGTATCTTGCCTTTTAATGACGGAATCAGGAGAGGAGGAGATGACCGTGGTGGCTTTACTCCTGGTGTCAGGATCTATCTCAGTCTGCTCCTGGCAGAGTCAGAGGGAGAATTCCCCGTCTCTGAGATGTGAGTGGAGTCAATGCGATGACCTTTCAGAGAATGTGTGTGCGCGTATGACTTTCGTGTTATGTTCCTGAGAGCATGAGTTACATATCTCCCTGGTGACCCCCTGTCCTGCTGCTCCCATCCGAAGTTCCCATCCTGAGTTAGCTGTTGTCCAAGCATCCACAGCCACGAGCCCTTGTCTTACCTGTGGCTGGAGTGTGCTTACCGGGACAAGTCCAGGTTAGGGTGGTGCTTCAGAGAAGGCTGCTAGCTAACCTTTTCTCTTTGCTAGAAGCTGCAGGTGGTTTCAGTGTTAAACACAAAACTTTACTTTCTGAGACAGCAAAGGTAGCATCTCTTTTTGCAGTGCTACTGTTTGTGTAATTCTGTCCGTCCCAAAAACTGAGCTGAGAATTGTCTCAGTGGGAATGAAGACAGAGTTAATTCTAAAGAAAAACCAACGCCATGTAAACTTATCTCTAAGAAGGAATATGCGAAGATGAGCCTGGGAGTGGCCACAGCTCTTTGTAGGCTTACGAGCCAAAGGCTAAATGGCAGATCAGGCAGGGAGTGGCAGCCTGCCTGCTGTGGCAGAGCTGCTGGGTTATCTCTGGGGGCTGTTGCCATGATGACAGTGGCAAACAAGGACTGAAAAATTTACCAGATGCATGTGAGCCAAAGAATTAAACTTTCTCATAGGAGAGACGAGAGGGGAGGAGGGTGGGTGATGATGTATTAACAAAGGACAGTATCCTACTGAGAAATACCAGGCTCACTTTCCTATAGCTACTGGGATGGCAGGGGGAATGCAGACTGGCGTTCCCTCTCCATTCTAAACTCTGAGCAACCCTGTTCTGACAAATTTCTTCTTTGAAGGCAGGGTGAATGCACCCTGCTTTCACTGCGTAAGTCATCAGGATTTGCATTGCTTTGGCAGGTGGAAAGTTAAAAGTGGGTAAAGATGGTCTCTCTTTTTTAGTCTTTTTTTTTTTCTTTTTCCCTATGCCTACAAGTAACTCTAGTTCTTTACTTTGTGCTTAGAGATTTTCTGCACTAGAGTTCATGCAAATCAAACTATCAAACATGGTTCTAACCAGCCTGCACTACTGTCTTCTATAGCACAAGACGGCTGTCATTGAAAGTGTCTGATGCAAAACCATGTCAGCACTACTAGGGCCAGTAGTGGTCTTGACCCTGCATATGCTTTTGTTCCCTTCCCAGAGCTGGGGCAGCGTCTCTGCATATCAGAGTTGATAGCATGGTGGGCAGGCAGTGCATGAGAGAGGCTAACTTTGGCACTTTTCCCACCACTGGAGTCTGAGGAAGTCCTGTTACTACCCTGTGCTGCAGCCTCCTTTGTGAAGCTTGACCACAATAAGTACTGGTCCTAGGAGAATTAGTAATTTGCAGCTGGCTGAGGAACATGGAGCTGGTGAGGAGGTCTCTGCACTCGGTGCCCAAAATCTCAGTGCTCCATAGGAAAAGGTGGGATGACTTGTGTTTGCAGTACTGCAAATTATCATGGTACCTTCTTGCTGGCAGCTTCAGGAAAGACCTACCTGGTTGTGTCTGGGAAACTTCTGAACAGCAATATACCAGCATAAAATGTTTGTCTGAAGGCTTAGTAAGATAGGGTTGTGGTAATACAAACTAGTTTCATTCTAGAAGGGCTTCTTCAACTTAAAATATTTATTTACAAAATGAGAGACTGATACCTATGGAAATTATTGATATAGGTCTTTACCACCAGGCCAAATCCCAGTGAACTTTTTAAGCTCCTGTGAATACAGGCTGTATGTGAGAACAAGGATTTTAAGCCTCCAAAGCCAGTTCCTGAAAGCCTATGGAAAGGATCCTCTCCCCCTCCTTGGCTCCTGAGTTAGCTGGTGTAGGCTGAGCTTGTCTTGTGGAGTACCTCAGTGTTAGGATGTGCTTTATCTTCTGCACTTACTGTGTCATCTCCAATAAGTCAGTTGGTGTAGACTGTGGTAAGTGATAGCTGTGAAGAGAGAGATGTCATTTCTGAATGTTGAAGACAACTCTTTTTTTGAAAGAGGTTTTCTCAGTCCCAGGGGAGCGGTGAGAAAAGGAGAAGTGGTCTGACATAGCCTGACATCTGAGGTGAAAAAAAGGAAACTGAAGAGCTAAATCCTTAAACCTCAGTGTACTTCCTCTGTTCCTTGTTCTTCTACAGGGACCTTGCTTTCAAGGGGTCTCCTTGCCTGTGAAGCAGAATATAGTCTGGGTAAAGTTTCCTGCAGCTCTGGAGATGGGTGAGATGTGTTTATCCTGCACTGTTTGCTGCTAGAGACCTGATCTCATACACCTGACTTGAAATGTGACTTCATAGGGGACAGTCCAGTGCTTTCTCTGGGATGCACTTTCTAGATGCACATTTCAAATTACACGTGTACCCTGGAAGCTTTTTCAGGGAAAAGAGCTTGTTTGAACTCATCGTGTATCAGTCTCCAGTGCCTGCTAAGTAACTTTGTGTTTGTATTGTATCAGAGCAGCTGCCGTTCTGAAAATGTCTCTTGGTTGTTTTGGTTTTTTTTTCAAATTTTATTTATTTCCTCATATTCCTTTATGTCAAAGCATATAACATTTCATGAGTAATGGGCCAAGAAATTGCCCATTGGCTGGAGGAAAAAATAGATGTAGAAGGAGGAACTTGTCTTTACTGGCCCCTGTAACCCATAGGGCCTTGCAGGAACATTTCTCTTGGAGGCTTCTAGAGAGTATAGCCTGGTGATGCCAAGCAGGACTTTTCTGTTGTTTGCCAAAAGAATTGGTGTGCTGTTAGGTTTAATTTTGCCTGCCTCAGGGCCAGTCCATGTAAGCTTTGGGTATCAAATGTCCTCTGTTGAGATTGTGTCAGAGAGATTAGGAGCATTGAAGTTGCACAGCTTTATATTATAACTGGTGCCTGTGCAGAGACAAAGCTTGATTGTGATGATGTGTTTCTTCACTGCAAGTTAAAGTAGTGATTCATAGCTCCTGTGTTACTTTAAATGTTCCTGATTTTTGGACTGCAGATTGAAAAGTGGCTTTCAGCTCTGCCCATTTTTGTTTGACTCGTGTGTCATCTGGCCTAGAATTTGCCAGCTCTGCAGATTAGGATATTGTGTTGTGTCTGCTGCTTGTTATGAAGTTGCCTGGATTAAAATTTTCAGTGCAGAGCAATGATCCACAGCCTTCTCTGTCTGTCTGAATTGCTCTTGTACTTAATAAGGATGATGTAGAGGAGTGAAGTGTTGGTCAGCTTGTCCTTTGTGTGGAAACACTTCCACAGCAGTAGACTGAGAGTCAAGCTCTCATAACACATTTGTCTTCTCCAGACAGCCAAGTTCAGCATCAGAGATATGAAAAAAGAGACATGAGGCAGTTGGTTTTTTGATAATCATTACCAAATATTGCTAACAAGTTCAGGTGACTCTAGCTGCTGCTAGCAGTTTATGTTGCTGCAGACCTGGCTACAGTTTAAAGGA
Source organism: Polioptila caerulea (assembly GCA_013397295.1). Lineage (NCBI taxonomy): Eukaryota > Metazoa > Chordata > Aves > Passeriformes > Certhiidae > Polioptila > Polioptila caerulea. The sequence continues at coordinate 1,910,116 of VYXF01000691.1, forward strand.
AGCACATTAGGCCTTGTTAATTCTTTGTGGCTATGTACATTTAGTTTCTTCAGTAGTCCTGAAGCTGAGATTAAAAAGCTTTCCCTTCCACCACCTCACAGTCAAGAAGTTTCTTATCTCCCTGATGAATTATGAGATGGTAATTGCTGAAGTTTTTTCTCATTTGAAAACACAGCCAAAATTTCTTCACTGTCTTGGAAACAAAACTTGGGTCTCACGGTTGCAGTTACTTTATCTTAAGGGGTGGTGGAGGTTGGCTCAGGAACAAGGCAACATGCAGCTCGACTGAGCCAGTGGAACTTAAATTCTTCCTTCTGCATCTTTTCCTGGATCCTGCATTGCAGTGACTTGACACTGCTGAGATCTGCCTCCCTGTCGCACTGTTACCTTGTCTGCTAACCAGCTGTAGTCTGATACTTACTTAGCTGGTTCATCCAAAACCACAGACACCTGATGTGATCAGCTGATGGGGAGAAGAAGGGAACTTGTCCAGAAATAAGCTCACTTGGTGTGGTTTCTCTTTGTTGGGCTGTGTTCTTCAGGACCCTCTGTGCCTAGTGGGTTTAAGACAGAGCTGCTGGAGTTCTTGCACAGGTACAGGTGCTGTGTATGCAGCAGAGAAGGTGCTGATATGACTGTGTTGCCTTTGGAGCAGCTCGGTGTCCTACTGTCTCACTTACTGCATGTCCACTTTAAGAGAGTTCATCTGCAATGCAGCTGTTAGCAGGGAAGTTCTGTAAATCAGGAGGGAGTGAGTGCAAGTGAGCCCAGTGTCTGCAGTTGTGGCTGGGTCCTCCCCATGGCACAGGGAAACTTGTTCAGAAAAGACTTTTTGCAGGAGGAGAAGGGGATGGCAGCACAGTGCTGATGGTAGGAGCCCCTCCTTTCTGTGCCTGTGTATGAATCAGCTGCTCAGGAGCAGGAAAACATGGAAAAGCACAGTGGGCAGCAGTCCTGGAACTGGAAAATCCTGTCATGCTTTTCCCCTCCTCACTCTGCCACAGAGTCTAACCAGGTGTTTGCTTAGGGCCAGTCCTGTCAGGATGTCTTTGTAGCACACTCCCTTCTTACACAGGATGTCCTGTTAGAATTTGGAGCTTGTTGTGAGCCTCTGCACGTCACTCAGAAGGGCACAGAGGCCCCATGGGTTGCACGTTTACAACTGTGCTGTCCTTTGTTGCATGGCTGTCAGAGGCACCCTGTGCTGGTGCAGAGGGATGATGCCAGGGAGGGAGACCACAGGTGGAGTCAGCTGGAGTGCCCTGGCTGTTCAGGGGTTGCTCCTGGTGGGCTGGGACTGCTGCTGAGTGACTTGCTATGAGGAGGAGAGCCATGTGTGCAGCAGCCCTGCTACAAGTAAGGTGGATGAGCCATCTGAGGGGAACTCTGTGAGGATTGCAGCCCCTCCAGCACATATCAGGAAGGCTAGCTGGGGAGCTTGTGGCTTTAAGCACATGGCTGAGGAGTGGATACTCTTCCCCTGCCTCTCCTCTGCTTCTCCAGCAAGTAGAAGCTCCTTCAAAATTGCCTGGCTATCAGACGTGACAGGAACACTTGTACAATTGCTTCCTGGTTCCCCATCCACAAGTTTCTGAGGATACTCTGGTGAAGAAATTCCTCTATAGCTCATTGGGATCTGTCCTCACAGTCCATTGCTGGAGAGGGCCCACAGGACCTCCCTTCAAGGTGGCTGCAGCTTATGGTGAGTGCACAACGCTTTTCATTCTTGTGCTTAGCAGGCAAGGCTTCCTCCTTCACTGTACTTAAAAGTATTCTGAGCAGACTTGGTTCCAGATTTCTATTTCAATTTCTTTATTTTCACTTGGGAAAGTGTTTCCAATTGACAGTCATTGGTGATGCAGAAAAGATTGATGTGTGATTCCCCACCCACTTGGCCTCCTCTGCTTCCTCTCGGCCTGTCCTGTTTTCTGGGCATTTGTTGTCCCTCTCGTAATAACCAAATTGTGCTAAGTGTGTGTAAGCAATGTTCCCTCCCCTTTTGCTGGGAGACTTGTTGTAAGAAGTTATTTTTAGGGTTTGCTTCCTGGGATATTCTATCCGTGGCCAGTTATGGTGATGCAAATGTCACTGAGATGCAGAAAGGACTCCCAATTCATTGATAGCATGCCTGATCTTTCTCTTGTAAGGGTGCCCATGGAGATCATGAGTTCCTTACACCTACATTGCCAGTGCTCAGGGACACAGCCCCAGTGAGTGTGCAGCATAACTCTCTGTTAAACGTATAATGGGCTTCTGAATTAGCCCGGGGAAAAGCAGAAAACAAGAAAAAAGAAATTAAAAACAAATAAAGCCTCTCTTTGGTTGCAGTCGAGTTTGTTTCTGCCCTTTTTCTTTTTTTGTCTATAGGGATGTCAGTGCTGCAGAGCTGTGTGTCAGTGTACAGGGCAGTCCCTCCCAGGCAATTTGCTCCTTGTACTGGATGTATTATGTTGCACTGGGTTGCTGCCAAATGGCTGGTCTAGGCTAGAGGAGAAGGTGTGTGCTTATTCTTTTGAAACACCTCTCCCACCCTGTGTCTGTGGCTTGCAACACCCAAAAAAGTTGATCTTTGTGGCAGCTATAGCTAACAAAGCATGAATGTAATACAGGCACATTACAAAGCTCTACTGACCAAGGCCATGGGCTGACAAAATAGTCTCTGGTGTCAGTGTTGGCTTAAGGAGCACCTGTGTCTTTCTCTGAAGATGTCTATTCCCTGTGTATTGCAGCACATTTTTTTGCCTTTTCAGTCTCATGCCTTGGATGAGGAAAACAAGTTCAGAAGAACCATTCAGTAAGGAATTATTGAGGTGGTGGGGATTGGCAGCTATTTATTCTCCAGGCAGATTGGAGATCTATTTAGATCTTCATATTTCTTGGAGCAACTGTCGAAGGGGTTGCTTCAGTGTAGCTCTGGAAACCAGGATCTTCTGCAGCTGGGTCTGAGAAAAGTGCATGTGGAGTGTTATGTTAGTGATATGGAGATGTGGAAATAGCTTTTGTGTGCCTGTATCGTACTCTTGGAAGAGAGCATAGGAAACAGAGCCCCTTGAGTGCCTTTGGATCCAGGTAACAGAGAAGTTTAACTTGGTTTTCAGGCCTGATGCTGTTGGGATTGGGAAGCTGCAGTGTAGGGATGGTGGCAGCAGTCTCAGTGGGTGAGTGCTGTGCTTGTGCAACACACAGACTTGTGAGCTGCCCACAAGAAAACCCAGTTACAGAAAGATTGGGGGAGACTCCTCCCTGATTAGATAGCATCTTCAAAGTTATCAGTGCTTAGAAACTCCTCTTATGCTTTTACATACAAAGAGTTTCTTTCTATGTGTGTAACATACACACATAGCCCTGTGTATGTTTTTAAGTAATCCTGATATTTGAAGTTGTTTAAGTGAGTGATAACTTTTATTATGTCTTCTTGCTGTCTTGCTTCCATACAATACCTGGAAGTGCCTGAGTGCTTTATATGCACAGGATGAAGTTCTTGGACTCTTCAGGAGCCGGAGGCAGCCACGCTGTCTCTGTCCCTGCTGCCCTGTGTTCCTAACTGCCCCATGGATTTACTGAGACATGGTGTGCTTTGCTCTTTGGTACAGAAGTGTTTTGGTGGCTCTGCTACAGGTGGTATCTGCTGTGGCACATGTGTGCATTTTAAATCTTCTCTCATTGAAATGTCTGGTTAGCTGCTCTGTATTTACCACTCACTCTGCTTAATTTAAAGTTCTCCTAGCATCGCTAGGGGAACTTAGCCTTAAAATAGATGGTTTGACCTTTTTTTTTTTTTAATTATTCTAATCCCCTGAGGCTTGATGTTCCTTCTTGTCAGAAGAGCATATTTTAACAGAGGTATTATCTCTTTTGGAGAGAAGTCATTCAGCACTGGGGTGCGGTGCCATTCATCTGTGCCTTTAAGAAGATTTTCTATTTAGTTTACTTCTCTCATTCATGTCTCTCAAATATCAAATCAAGGCAGCATTTCCAGCATCCTTCCTTCTCCCAGCTGGCTGGAAAAGCTAAAAAAGAAGCAATGGATATATACTTGGTGTTGCATGGACTCAAGCCCCATAGCATCTCCTGCAGTGAAGGATGGCATTATGCAGTGCTGTTCTACCAGTATTAGGAGTGTGCAGAAATTCTGAGGTTTTGTTTCCCTCCTGAGCGTCTCTCATTTTCATTCAAGCATAAATTTCCTTGGTTCATTCAAAAGCAGTCCAGCTGCTTGGTGACCAGTGGCTGCATTGTCATGTAGCATTTTATTCAAGAGCCACATTGTGCAGATGTGTTATGGTAAAACTGGGGCTGCAGGCTTGGACAGCCCTGACAGTGATGGCTGAATTGGAGTGCACTGGCTTTGAGAAGGAGCTAGTGTACACAGAGAGCGTTATGGTTTCTGTTCATATGTTGGTAAAGGTGGAGTCAATGCCAGCAACATGCTCTTCCAAGTAGGGTTTTTCCCAGGGTTTTGTTAATGTGTTTTCAGCTGTGGATGTTTAGTCTCATTTTCCAGGAGCTTGGTTCTCTTTGCCCCACTGCTTTGTCCTTCCAAAATTTGTATTCCCCTACTTGAAGGAATGTCATCGTTCCACTGCAGTGTGCTCCTCTGCACCACCAGGATCGTGTTCCTGCAAATTCTTTTTGAACCATGTGCCCTCAGCCTTACTTGGTTGTTCTCCCTGTTGATTATGTAATGCACCAACAGGTTTCATTAAGCATCCTTTATCCTCCCAGTACTACTACTGGACAGGGAAGTATTAGCCCTGTTTTACACTTGGAAATACTGAGAAAGATGCAATTTTTAAGTGCTTTCCAGAACACTTGGCAATGAGCCATGATGAGTTAGGAAAAGGGTCCAAGTCATATTCTTTGCTCTAACAGTGATAAGAAAAGTGTAGGTAGAAAAAAAACCGTGGGCATTTGGCAGAAAATAACGTGGGCTAAAGCATGTAGTAGTACACGGAGTTGTGGTCTAGTTTGCTGGTTATAGGAATAATATTTTGATGTGTTTTCTGTACTGTTTTTCACTCTGATTTGTTTACTGTTTTTGTAATACAGCTCCAAAATATGTTATATTTGGTATGCCTTTGGACTCTCTCCCTTTCTGTGATTTTTCCACGTGAAGAGGATTGAAAACTCAATCAGAGGTAGCTGCTGTTGGTACAGAAGGTCCATGACAATAAACACACAATGGTTTTGTGTGTGTGTTTGAAGACCAATCAGAAAAATTAAAGGAGGTCACTTAGATGTAAAATTATTTCCTTGTATTAGTCATCACTTCAGGGACAGTAACATCTGCAGTAGTTTGTTTTCTGAAGTGTGTAAAAGTAAGGTGGCAAAAATGAAAACTTAAATCTCTAAGATAAGCAACTGTACCTGAGAGTTAAGAAAACCCCAAATTCATGACAAGAATTTAGGTGAATTCTAAAACTGTCTGCATTTTAAGATATAAATAATTGATTCAGTTGTGAAAATTCAGATTGTGGGATGCTGTCAGAAAACTGTTCCTGCCCTCTCTTGCTGTGTCTTTTTGGCGAATAATCTGTCTGTTAGTGCAAAGGTTTCTGCCTTCCTGTAGAATTTGGAAACATCCATATTAATGCATGGTTAAAAGGCAAACAGGAGGCAGCTGTAGGTGCACAAGGTATCCCACTGCAAGCCCTCTTGACCATATGATAATGTCAAAGTTAATATGAAGTCTTCAAGAGCAGAACATCCTTTACCACCCAGGGAGGAATAAAATCTTGTATGTGTTTAAGAAGATTACTGTTAGCTCATCAGAAGGAATAATGAGAAGTTATGGGACAGAGCTGAAGACCTGTCATTAACTGAAAGCCAGTCCAGGGGAAGGAATAAAAACCGTGAGGGAATGACCAGAAAGATATTCTACACTTAATAATGTGTATGCTGGGATACTGCTTACTTTTCAAATAGCATGATTCAGGGTTTTTTAGAAGACAGTTAGAAACCATAGTGAGACAGTGCTGCAAGGAATAGCCATGTAAGAGGGAGAGTAGAGGGAAAAGGGAAATACTAGGGAGAGGTGGAATGGGATTAAGGTTAATTAAAGTGTACTGTGAAAACTAGTTAGATGCTCTGGTCTGCCCTTTCTGTAATAAAAACAAATGCGGTTATGCAATCAATTGAAAATTTATCTTTTCAATAATTCATTTCAAACTTGTTGCCTTTAGACAAATATTGTAGATTAGAAAAAAAAGAATGAAAAATTTGTGTGTAATTTAAATCAGCATATTTGAAGAGGAATACTTTTTAAAAAGTAAAGAGCTTACAGGTATTTCTTCAGGTTTTTTGTGTTTTGCATTGCAAGACTAATCCCTTCTTTCCTTTGTACAGGGTGACTGGGATCATCCTGAAACATAGATACGTGTCCTTTTTTTTTCCTTTTAATTAACAGTTGTTTTCCTCATAACTTCAGCCAAGAATACAGGCTTCCCTTTGGAGAGGAAGGTTCTCTCCTAGCACCAGAGCAGGAGAGTGAAAGATGGAGGAAGGAATGGATATTTGACTCCAGCATTGGGAATGATTCCTCCTATGTCTTGATACAAAAAGCCCCTAACAAACAGGCAAGAAAAAACACAAAAAACAAACAAAACAACAACAGAAAAGCAGCAAAGGACATCCAGACACTATTCTTTTTCAGTCTGTCTTTTCTGCCATCTGGCTGTCCTAATGTGCCAGCATGTTGCGAGTGGAATTGTTGCTCTTCTACCTGAATTAGCAGGTTTCAGACACCATTGGTTACAGAACGCGAGGCAAAATGAATTAGGGGTCTGGCAATGAGTGTATATTAAATTTAGGAGCTGACAGTACTGCTATCATGACCTGACTTTCTCCACTTCTGGAAATTGTATTTGGCTTTACAAAGCATGAGCTTTGTTTTCATCTTTAGCAGGTTTGCATAGCGTGTAATGCTGCTGAGGACTAACGCTCATGCATGGACCTATGCTAACACTATTGCACATAATGTTTTGGCCTCCAGGTTGCAAAGAGTTTTTCTGCTAGTTTGTTGGGTTTTTTTTGATGGGGGACAGAGGAAAAAAGGAAAGTGTCAAGAAAATGTAGCATTCCATGATGCTGTTTTTAGAAATTCTGTGTGGTGCAGGTTTATATAAAAGACACTTAAGAAGCATTTCCCTGCCACCCCCAGTTTTTTACCTGCTATGAATAAAAGAATGTTAATACTGTGAAGGAGGATGTGAAGCACTATTCTTCCAGGCTCAGTCCCAGGAACAATGTTGATGTGGTGCATGGTTGGAATTAACTCTTTACACTGGAGATATAAACATTGTTCTGCTTCTTTTGGTGGATGATATGCCGGTCACCTCCAAACAAACAGGTTGTCTGTTCATGACTACAAATTCACTTTGAGTTAAGCAATATTTGAATTGATAGCATGAAGAGTATGATGCCAAGCCTTCTGCATGGAAAATAAGCTGTTTCAATGCACAAGTTGTAGTGGTGTCAGCTATATTACTAACTGAAAGCCCTGATGATTCTACAAGTTTTGTGCAGCGCTGAAACACTGAAACAAGTGGGGAAGGTTCTTCTCTGACTCTCAAGTGGATTTTAATTTTCATGGAATCACAGAATCCTAGAATTGCCTGGGTTGGAAAGGACCTTAAACATCATCTAGTTCTAGCCCCCCTGCCATGGATAGACACACCTTTCAGAAGTCCAGGTTGCTCAGAGTCCCATCCAACCTGGCTTGAAACACTCCCAGGAATGGGACAGGCACAGCTTCTCTGGGCAACCTGTGTCAATGCCTTACCACCCTTACAGGAAGAATTTCTTCTTAATATCTAATCTAAACCTCTTTCAGTTTGAAGACATTCTCCCCTGTCCTGTCACTACATGCCCTTGTAAATAGTCCCTCTCCATCTTTCTCAGCTTCCTTCGGGTACTGGGAAGCTGCAATTAGGTCACCCTGAAGCCTTCTCTTCTCCAGGCTGAACAATCTCAGTTCTCTCAGCCTTTCCTCATAGGAGAAGTTGATTAGATCCCTCTAATCAGCTTGGTGGCCCTCGTATGGACTCGTTCCAACAGATCATTGTCCTTTCTGTGCTGGGGATTCCAGAGCTGAAGGCAGCACTCCAGGTGCACGTTGTTGGCTCATGACCAGTGTCTCATCCACCAGCACCCTCAAGTTTTCACCAGGGCTGCTCTGGATTGGTTCATGCCCCAGCTGGATTGATACCTGGGATTGCCCCAGCCAGGTGCAGCACCTTGCACTTGCTCTTCTTAAACATAATGAGATTCCCATGGACCCACTTCTTGAACTTGTCCACATCCCTCTGAATGTCAGCCTGGACTTACTCTTCTAGGAAGAAGCCAACTTTTTCTGCTCAGTGTTCTGTCGCTTCATAAAAGTGAAATTCTTGTTCAGGCTTCTCTTTGGGCTTCCAAATACGCACATTATTTCAGACTTTCAGCAGAAGTGAGAGTTCACTGTTCAGTCTGTATGTGTGTGGTGGGGCAGGGGGGAAATATGTATTTGTTTCTTTAAGTTGCTTACGTGCCTGAGATTTAAGGTCGCGTATCTTTATAAGTCTGTGATGTGATCATTAACACCAGAAAGGTCTGAAAGTTTTGCTTGAGTAAAGCTTCTGTTTTAAAATAAAGTGTTGTTCATTTTTAAGTCATGAGGTATAGCTTAATTGGAAACTGGAGATCTTTAAAACCATCATTCTCTTAACTGTCTACTAATTTGAAGTAACTGTGAAGCCAGATGAAGGGCAAATAGTGCTTGGGTTTGAATTATTGGTATTTATGGAAAGGCAAACTGTTTCCTTCCCTTCTGCCCTTGCTACAATAAGGGCATTGCTTTTGTGCATTGTAAACTGCATTTAGTAATGGTCTTGTGCTTAAGAGCTTCTAGTTAATGAGACCTATTAACAATAATGAAAAATGGCATCCTTAAAGTGCAGAGCTAGTCAGAAAAATAATTCTCCAAGAATGACTGGATGGCTGTGTACTCTTTCTTGGCTTATTTAATTTAAGGGGTAGGGGAGGAGCACAGTCTTGGCTCTGAAATTAATTATTCTCCTACATATGTGCCCGTGATCTGCAGTTCCCGCTGGGGTTTCTAGAGCTAAAGAGCTTCCCAGACTGAGCCTAGCTGAGACTGGGGCATGTAGGCTTGGCTTTGCTTTCCCAAGCCTCAGTGGGAGCAGCAGTAGTAAAACCCTTTTTTTGGTCTGTTCAAATGAACACATCTGAGTCAACAACACAGAGCAGTTGCATGGAGTAGAAAAGTGATTTTTTTACATAATTATTCATCTGGCTATGTTTGTATTTTAGTGTGTTGCCACCTCCGCATCATGTGCTGATTTAGTTAGACAGGATATGCATTGCTTTTCAATATGTGAATAATCCTGCTTAAGGAAAGGGGGGGATTGACAATGATTTTATTGGATTTGAAATACAAAAACCCCTACATTCTTGCTTAGGAAAGGACACAAAGAGACTGCCTGGGTGATGGCTGTTCATATGAATAAGTAGTAAGGCATTGCAGGGAAAGTCTAGAGAAGTGAAAGCTACCTATATCTCTGCCTTGGTGTCCTCCCACTCACTACTGCACTCCCATGTGCATTTCAGTAATTTCCTTTTCAGCTAGGACAGCCTGTCGTGCCAGTCAGCAGACTTGGAATAGCTTCACTTCGTATGGGACCACCTTGTCCATCTTCACTGAAAAGGATTTCTCTGGTTGTTCTGTTACTGCCCTGTGCCAAGAACTACAGCTTTTTGTGGTTATAGGTGTTCTGTATATTGGGAAAACTTCCCTGCTGTGGGACAAAGTGGGCACATTTAAAGACAAAGGAGAGATTTTCATGTAAAGAGGATGTTTCTTCTCCCACTTTGGGGGCAGAATTGATTGGTGAAGACAGATTTAATTTCTTGGTTTTGTACCGTGGCTGCCAACTCAAGTTAATGGTACCACACCCTTCAGGCTTTTAATTGAACTTCATCTTCTAAGAAGGCACCATCCTATTAACTGCCATCTGTGGCAGGATCACGTGCTCAAAGCAGTCCTAGATGGACTGACAGTGCCCAGCTCAGTGGTGACTCCTCTGTCTCTCTATCCTCTGGTGCTAAGCAGAAAGATGTCAGTGTCTTCTCACAGAAGAGCTGTTTCTGTGCTCTAAAGAAAGCATTTTAAACCTCTTTGTCCTTGCCTCTAGCAGGTTTTGGGAGGTTCATGTAATTTTTCACGATATGTTTTATGCTAATGTGTGTGTCCTTTGCAGAAGAGTTGGAGTGTTTGCCACTGAGCACTCAACCCCTACTGTAAGGACTGTCGAGCCATCTGTGGGAGATGATCACCTTCTTGAAATGAAAACAGGCTTCTGAAGCTGTTTCTGTGTGGAAATTGGAATCTAGTGGATACCTAGGGCATGCAGGAGCATTGGATAGCATCTTCCTTTAAAACAGAGCCAGGAAAGATGCTGCATGGAGAGCTGCTGCATCCCAGTGGAGCTGCAAGATTGTTAGACAGGAAGTGCATGGAGAAGGAGGTGGCTGGCAGTGAAGAGGGGAGCAGAGCTGCCCCCCATTAACTGATGGGGGTGTGCAGAGTGCTGCTCTGTAGGTGAGGGGAGAAATTAGTTCTTGGTGCAAAGTGTTTTGTGGCCTGATGGCCAAAGCCATTCACCAGTGCCAACTTTGCGTGCACATTTGGCCAGATTTTCTTTTCCAGGTCTTGCTCTCTCCTGCTGCATGCTGCCACAAGTCCAAGATTTGTGAGTTTGACCCAGAATTGCCAGGATATGCCTCTGCTCTGTTTTCTTAGACTGATATGTTTGAAAAGATTGGGATTTCCTTACTGAAAAATCAAAACAGAGATTTCCCCTGAAATTTCAAATCTTCTAATAAGATGTTAACAGAAGGAAGGGGGAAAGTAATTCAGCAAACCTGAATACCATGATGTAAGCTTGTGCTAAAACTTGGATTTTACTAATTGCCTCTTGCTCTCCTTAGCTTGTCTGTTTTTGAGGTGGAAGCACCGAACACCCATGCATCTACCAGGCATAATTTATCTTGACATTCCCATTGTCGAGCATTCCTTGGGATCAAACATCTAATCATGCATTCCCTAATCACAACTATGATGTGGCATCACTACCAATTTGCATAGACAATGTTAATTCTGCTATTTTTTTAACTTCTAGGTATTTTGGAACAGAACTTACCCGTTTAATTTTTTAAAATATGTGCTATGCCTACTGGATCCATATAAAAGTTCTTCCTTTTTCTCTTCATTGCCTTGTTCATTCAGTGCTGCAATCCAGTGTTTTGTTACTTACACTCCTGTTAACTGTTGGCTGGTAGGGAAGGAAGGCTTTTACATCTATGAAAACTTTGCTAAAAGAGAATGTCTTTTGCAGGAGCTGCCACTTCTCCTTCTATCTCCCTTTTTATGACTTGTGAAAAATATGCAAAAGAGCAAGGGTAACAAAGATACAGTTTGAGTGAATTGGGATAAATGGCTGGGTGCCACTTCAAAATGCATTTAATGTTTGGATATTAGAGCACAGTTTCTGTGTAGCTGATATGGAAGAGGAGACACCAAGAAGTGCCCTTTACTAGAAGCACCTATGGCAAATGGGTATCTCTGGGGCAATATTGCCCTTTTCCTTAAAAACCGTACTCATAGCTTGTGTAATAAGGTGATAAGGAAGTCATTGCATTTTGGTGTCTGTTGAGGTTTGGTATTAAATTCAGACAGAAAGCCCTATAACCCATCTTTTTTTTTCTTCTCTTTTTTTCCGTTTTCTCTCCTGTCTCCATTCTTTCAGAAGTAGATAATGTCTGGTCAAAGCAAGTCAGATTGTTGGGCAGGCATCGTCTGTGGAAGAGCAGAGAGTCAAACTGGGCCTCAACCTTTTAGAATGCAGACAATTTTCAGTCTTGGACTGTGTTTCTGTAAAATGGTGTATTCTGTTATGGCTGGAGCTATGAGGCTGAATTAATTTTTGTTCAAAGTATCTGAAAATCCAGTGTTAGAAGCTGTCATAGGAAATGCTAGGTGTTCTTTTAGCAGCCAGTATGAAATGCTAAATCTGTATTTTGTTTGAAGGGAGTTTCAAATTCCTCTTGATGCTTAGCTATGCCCTGTCTATATGTTAACATGCGTTTTCTACTTAGTAAATGCAGACTTTAACAATTTATGTGCTGAGCAGAAGGATCTTTATTATAACATGAAATATTTGCTAACAAGCCGTCATCTTTTGGGTCAATCTGGTCTACTGAGGTAGATAATTAGAGCTGATCTAGTGATGTCTTTAGAGCTTTGCTATTCAGAATCTTATGAACTGAACCAGGAGCAAATATTTTATCTCTGTAATAAAATTTCATAAGCTGAGGGATCTCAAAGTACATTCCAAGCTGACAGTGGTAATGGGACCCCTGAATTGCAGTCATAGGCTGGGGAATCACAGAACAAAGCTGTATCTTAAATTGGAGCTGAATCTGAATTCTCCTATTGCATAACTCAGACATGATGAAGACAGTTAGCATGTTGGGAGTATGATGGTTCAGCATAAAATCAGAAGAAATAATAAAGCTTTTTTCATGGAGGGGAGGAGTAGTGAGTTATTGCTCTTTTAAAAGTATGAGGGAAGCAGCCTCGCACTGACAAACACAGGAAGATGCAAAATAAAGATCTGGTGTATTTTTGCCAAAATATGACTCATTGTTTCTCTTGTCCGAATTATATTCCTGGGAGCATCTGATCACCACAGAGTTGCAAACTGATTTTGCCAAGTCGTTTAGACTGAAGGATGCATCTTGTTATCATGAAGGCAACCAAAAGTTCCTAAGGACAGTCTCTTGTTAGAATAGCTGGATAGGGCAAAATATGTTTACTCAGCAGGAGGCAGAAAAGACTGGAAAAGCACCTGTGAGCAGCAGACATTTGGTTTTCTGAGATATATTGCCCTCTTTCACCTCTGATGTCAGAAAGCAAATTGCCCCAAGTCCTCTCTGAGGACCTACTTATTTGATAAACAAAGCAAACTCTTCAAAATCCCCTCTTTTCCTGGTAAAATGGGTGTTTTCCCTCTCTGGACTCTGCTTATCTTGTCTTCCCTGTGCTGCAGGTCAGAGAGGCCAAGACAGGTTTATCTGAGCCCACAGCAGTGCAGCCTGCCATCAGTGTGAGTCTGGCACAGCACTTCCCACCAGCCATGGCTCTGGGTGGTGTCGCTGGCTCTTCCTTCTGAAACGCATTCCCCACACACCTGCCTGGGCAATTTGGTAACTGCCTTCCCCAGATACGTCTTCACTTTCTTTGTTCCTGTAGAGCCATCTTCATGATTTTTCTCTTAGCCTGCATTATGTATAGGCTGAAATTATGTATAGGCAGAATTATGCGTAGGCTGTAATAAAGAAGAGCTTCTCACATAAACAGTCACTGATGTTCTTTTCTGGATAAGTTGCTGTCCTCTTGAAGCTTCAATTTCTTTTTAGTTGAGGAGTCAAGTGTCCTTATTTCTCTAATATTTGAATAATTCTTGATGTGTGGCTCCATTCTTTTCTTGTAGGGCAAACTGGGAAGCTTTAGCAGTCTCCAGTTTTAACTTTGGTTGCTGTAAATGCCTCAGTGCTCTGACCTGGTGGTTCCCTGACCAGCTAGAGCTAGAGAGAGCATTATTCTATGTGCTTATAGACATAGGAGGAGATGCTGCTCCTTGCAAGTTCTTCAGTGTATTGAATGAATGACAGGGAGCTAAGTGCAGATTTAGGAGTTAGTACACTCTAGTTTTGGCTGTTCTTGTTAAAAAGAGCAGTAGGCAACCTGAGGGATATCAGGCAGTGTCTGCTCTCATGGGAGAGGTCCTTGGTTCTGGCTGTAAGCAGCCAACTGCATAATTGCTTCTTGGGAAATCGCTGTGTTTCGCTGACTGCTGAACAGCACATCTCTCAGCACTGCTGTCTCAATAACAATGTGCTGTTTGCCTTGATACAATCCAGATCACATGTGATATCCTGGTATTCTATGGATGGGGTTTTATTTCTTTCTTTTAGGCACAGAATCTGACTCCTTGCAAATTTCAAATAAATTGCTATGTTCTTACTCTACTTTTTTGATCTCTAGAACGGAGTATTTTTCTTCCCTACATGACAAGGGGATGGTAAAGATAGATGTTCCTTATATATTTATAAAAATGATGGCCTCTTTATGAGTGCCAGAAGTTAGGAAGGGAGAATATTGGGGGAGCTCTGAACAGTTTTCTCTTATGATGGATGAGAAACTAGGGGTAATTCAGTCAGAAGACTAGAACATCTTATGGTCTGACATGAACTGTGTGTGAGCATTATCTTGGAGTGTCGCAGCAAAGGGTATTTGAATTGTCCCCTATAGCAACATGAGCAGTCTCAGCCAGCGTGAACTCTGCTGCTGCTGAAAGAGGCAGCCTTTCTTCTGCCTGTTCCCTCCTTGCACTAGCACAAATTCTTTATATAGGTGTGTGGTGAACCAGGTTAATGATGGATCAGTTCAGTTATCCAGTTCAGCGCACTGCTGCACAGGAGCTTGCGTCAGCATCAGAAGTAAAGAGGATACAGGGCCATTAGCAAGAGGCAGGGGAAGGATGTGACTGCAGTGACTGCCAGCCTTGCAACAAGGGGATCTCCTGTACCTGCCGCTGGACAAATCTGCACCATAAGACAGAGCTGGAAGAGTGATCTCTTCTTTTCCTAGAGATACTAAAAAAAAAAAAAGTCTGGCTTTATCTTAGCTGTGGCTTTTCAGGGAAGGAAGTCGGGGTACTGCATCAGTGCTGTAGTGGGATGTTAACTCTTACAGCTGTGCCACTGAAACCCTCAATTCCCATAGCTTACCTAAGGAATCAGAGATGCTGTTACATCTATATGCAGCTGAATTACTAAAATACAATCTAATGGGTATATGGGCTTTTTTGGGGCAAGTGTGAGGTTCTTCAGGCTAAGCACTCTCTTGCTGTGGTAGTAGCTTTGCTGATGTGCACTAGCCTTTGCTGAAGGAGCTCTTCTAATGCAACACATCCTGGAATTGCTATGCCTATGAAATTTATTTACGGGTAGACATGATCCAGACAGAAAGGAAGACCAGCAGTGGTTGGTATCACCTCTAGCAGGGAATTTTACTGTTCTGGAAGCGTAGTCTTGATGGTGTTTTCTATCCGCTCAAGCCTCCATGTCAGGTGCTGAACCCAACATTTGGGTCTGAAATTGGTCTGATTGTCTATATGAAGCTACTACATGGTTGAAGAGAATGTCATACAGTTTTGAGATCACTTGAATGCAGAGATCTCTATGCAGTGTCTCCTTTGTCTCTGTGGGAAGTCATTTCATACAATTCAGGAGTTAGGCTCCAGGAGCGGGAGCGGTTCTCTCCGTGATCCCTCGCAGTGTCATTGCCCACACGGTGAGTCACTGGTAATGCCCGAGTTCTTATTTTTAGTCCTGTTGCTGCCATCCTGCTGAAACCATTGGCCGGTAAGAGACTTAAACGAAGAGATAAACATGTTAATCTCCCTAGACCTTCCCCCTCAGCTGCTGCCTCTCTGCCTTTGTGCATCTCAAGATGTAGCCTGTCCTGGGCCATTGAGCAGAACGCTGGCCCTTGTGCACCCTGGTGGGATGTCACTCACACGTTTTCACGATTAAGCGCTCGAGCTGGGAGGAATGCCTTCCATGCACGTGGGTTTGCATGTGCAGGCAGGGCAGTGTGCTTTGTCAGCAAGCAAAGAAGGCTGGGCAGGCTGTCACTGTTCACCCAAGCACCTTTGCCATCAGGGCTTTACAGGGAACATCCACTCTTTCCTCGGGTCCTGTCACCAAGGAAGGGCCTTTCCCTCAGTTCACTCAAGAAGAGTTCTGAAGCAAACTCACAGGATTCTTTTGTATAAGCTTGCTGTAACAATTAAGCAAGCCTGTCCCTTTTTGTGAGTTTTTAAAGTATGCTGTTGAATTCTTGGGCAAGGCCACTGGTGTCTCTGATATATTATTTTACTCTAGTAACTGTTTTTGCATTTATTCTTAGCTTCCTATTTTACTTGCTTTCTTGACATGGCAAGATAGAGGATATGGGAGAACTAGTGACTGCTTCTTTGCCCAGTAGTGGGCTGGTACTGATGCAGACTGAATAGTGTTTTCTTCTGCCCTGTTCTTCTTGTGCTCTCTTTCCTAGATACTTCTGATCCTGCAAAATTAACTAGTTTGCAGATCCCTAGGGTTCCAGCTAGTTGTTTTCTGTGGGTAATTTTGTTAGCATGTGTGTCTCCAACTTCAGAAACTCTTAAACAGATTTTTACCGTGTGAATTTTAAGGGAAGAAGGGAGCATGTTCAGCTGTTCTAGTTTCATTAGCAGGGTTGATTATTTTCTTAAATTATGTATTTTGAGGTTTTTGCTTGGTGAAGAGAAATGGAGGAAATACCATCAGCTGGTGAGGACTTGCTCTTGTTCCAGCAACAACCTGAGCCCTCACGGACCTCATTGTTCCAGAAGTCCCAAAACAAACATCCATAGCTAGTAGCACTGTGTGTTTATAGGTGATCTGCTTCTCAGTTTCTTTGGCTCAGTGGCCTTGGGTAGCCAGCTGTAGCTCGTAATTTGAGTCTGGTTCAGACTCCTGAGCTCCTGGCAGCAAGTTGGTGGCACAACAAGGACATTCTTAACTGGGATGGAGTTCAGTTCTGTTGATGATGGTTCAGTTGGTGTCATTCTTCTGACCATCCTGGTCCAAAGCCTCTTTCAGTCCTGCACCCTCATTTTTGTCAACATGCCTTTGAGGGTGGCCCAATCTTTTTAAAATTCAGAGTGATAATTCTGAAAACTTCTTTTCTTTCTGATGCCTACCTTTTGGAGGGAAAAGAATGAAGTGCTGGGTGATTGAGGCCTGGCCTCTTTTTTGTTTGTTTGTTTGTTATCTCTTCTGACAGACCTAGGAGAACATTAACTCAGCCTGGGAACAGCACACTCAAGTACAGAATTGAGCCATAAGTTGAACATAGTAACTGCCAGTGCTGCCCCATCCTGCTGGGGGATGTGATGTAGAAAGGCAAGTGAAGGGAGTGATCACAGTTTGGAATGAGGAAGTCGTGCTGCCAGCATGCTGAGGTGAGGGACCAGTCCTGTGTGTGACTGAACTGACCTGCAGCTTCTCTGGAGGCTGCTCATTGCACTGAAAACAAAATTGACTGTGGACAGTGGAGCTGTGAGAGAGGAAGTGTAATCACTTCACCCACATGTGCTGTGAGTTCCTGGAGCTGGTCTTCATGTGTCTCTCCCTTTTGATGTGTTTTTCTGTTATTATTATTATTTACTTATATAATTATTATTATTGTAAAATTTTGTTTCTGGATGTGTTCAGTGTTTGAGAGTGAAAATGTCCAGGAGTGGACAAGCAAAATATAATTAGTGATATCTTACTGTGTCTGTCTTTTCTCTCTCTCTCTCTCTCTCTCTCTCTCTATTCCTTTTACTGTGCTACTCCTAGTCTAAACACAAGTACTAAGCATCTGAAGCTGATGAAGAGAGAGCTGAGTTGCTGCTGGTAGTGTAGCAGAAGGTGTGATTGCAGCATGAAGGACATAGTTCACTAACTTTATTCTCAGTGGTGTGGAGAGAATAGCATTGAGGTCCCAATGATGTGGTTTCAGTGGAGGCTAGCAGCTTAGGCACATATGTAAGTCCCCAGCAGGCCTGTACAATTCGAGTTCAAGTCTGTGAATCCCACTATTACTACTCCTGCTAGTGAGGTGTAGTGCTAACATGGATATGTCCATGCTGCGATTAAACCTTGGATTGTGGAGTAGACATCTCCAGAAAGATTTGAGCTCCTTTGCAAGGACAGAAGGTGCCAAGCAGGAACAATATCAGAAGCTGGGTGTCATGAGGGCCAGTTCCAAAGGAAATTGTTATGCAGTTTGCTTATCACTTCAGTTTACACCATCTCTCTCTCTGTTACTGTACTTTTAAAGTGAAGGTCTTGACTTCTCAGAGGACAGCTGCTCATGATATCCCCTTGCACAGGATCTCATTCACTGAAGCCCAGCCTCCTGGAACTTTTCCTCTCTCTAGCCCTGTGGAGAAAAATCTGTGTGATCACTGGAGTCCTTATAGGCAACAGCTTGTTCATGATGCTAGATTCATCATCATCAGATCCAAGAGATGGCTGATTTCTGTCCCCTCTGTTGAGGTGAGGAGGCAGATGGATGGAAGACACTTTGGGAGCCATCCATCTGTCCATTCATGGCAGAGTAGCAAAGAAAGGGCTCTAGAAAGCCAAAGGATTTTGATAGCCTGTGTCTGTGCTGCTGTGGTGTGTTAGAGCTGCTGGTGTTTTTAATGTCCTGGAGGTCGTGTGCATGGGGGATTGCCATGACTCTCATGGCTCATGGAATGTGAAAAGGGGATCTAAAAACTAGGAAAGTGACCACAAAGCCTAGTAACCCATGTGTGTTGTAGTATACTTTGTTTTGCTCCTCCACACACCTTTCCTGCCAAAGGAATGAAAATGCAATTGTGGGAACTATTTGCTATATTGCTGTCCAAGTTTCGGCCGTGGGATTGTTGGATTTGTCTCAGGGATTTTGGTTTGAAGAGCCCAAAATTTATTGCTTGTTTGGGAGATTTTTTTCTTTCCCTACAAAGCTCCAGAGAAAATTGTGTTCTTGGAAAGAAGACTCAACTCTGCCCTGTGAATGTGTTAGCTCTGCTGCTCCCCAGGGCAGATGCTTCAAGCACTGCAGCAAATAGGGGAGAACTGTGGGGATGACAAGGCTGAGACCAAGATCACTTGATTCTTGAAATCAAAAGAAGAGATATCTGCTGCTTCCCTTCGTGCTCTGGGTGATCTGTCAGATCTGGTGACAGGTTCTGAGAATTGCATTTTTCTGCTGCTTGGCTCTTGACACAAAGTTCACTAGCAGTGTTGACTGTGATCATTGCAGTCATGGCCATGCAGAAGTTACCCTCTTGTCCCTGCCAGAGACCTTTCCCTGTCACCAGGTCGTGTGTCTGCTGTATGCTTCCTCCAGTTTGCCAAGCAGTTTTCAGAATCTTTCCTCCTGCTCACTTTCGAATCTCCCCAGCTGTAGAACTATCAAGATCCTGTTCTGAATCAAGGGTGTTTCCCCACTCTAGATATCACCATGAATTTATGGATTTACTCAAGGCTGCTGTCAGCATCTTGGGCTCTGTGAAGCAGGAAGTGGATGGTGAAGGTCATTTATCTTTGCTGGATGGGATGCAACTTTCCTGTGTCCATAAGTGTGGTCAAGTAATCACTGTGAAAATACTTGCTGACCTGTTCTTCAGGACTTGTGCAGCCTCTTTTTCTGCATTAGACAGAGACTCACCTAGGAGAAGGAAACAGCTTTGCGTGCAAACTGATGGCTCAGCCATCTTCTGTTACTCCTTTGCAGTAGCCTCAGCTCCGTTTGAGCGGCTGCTTCTGCTGGGCACTAGAGTGAAATCCTGTCCCTCATGGTGCAGTTCCCTCCCCCACTTACTCTTCCCCAGGCAGAGATCCACAGATGCTCTATGCTAGCCATGCCATGGACTGCCTCTCTGAGCATTCAGTTTTTCAGTGTTCCTGCTGCCCCTCAGTTGGACACAACTCTGCATACACTGCCTGTGTTGTTCTTTGTTGTGCTTTACAACTAGTCTGTGCTCTGAACCTCAGTTGTAGTGATGCAGGGAGTTCCTGTCTCTGTTCCTGTGAAGCTCTGTAGCAGGAGATGAGAATCATCATCCAGCTTCTGAATCCCCTTCATGAGGGTACAGCCAGAAGGGAATTAGCCTCTGACGTATGGTTGAAGGGACAGCAAACACACAACATCACTGATGGCATGTGGGCATAGGTTAAGAAGGTCAGGATAGCAAAGCAACATCTGCGTAATCCCTTTGCTATTTTGTGTGAAGATGAATGAGTGGCTGAGCAGGGGAAGGAGGCAGCAAAATCACTGTTAGCAGGGCAGACTAGAGTGTGGTTACAGGTTTGATTGTTTGTTTGGTTGGGGATTTTTAAATGGGAATAAACAGGTTTTTAGTATAGTAGTAACTGAGCTGGCATCCCTCTTCTCAGAAATTTGAGAACTTCCTAGAATTGCTCATATGAAATGGAGGCAGATTCCCCACAGCTCAGAAACTCTTGAAGAGTTGATAACAGCTCACCATTTGAAGGGAGAGCATACTTACTCTGTGACTACTCTTGCATTCCTCAGCCTGCCTAACACTCCAGCCCTCTGGAATGCAAACCTCTCTGCAGGTGCTGGTGGAAGCACAGCAGCAGCATTTCTGTGGTGCTCCCTTCATACTGAGGGGCAGGTCCCTCTTGCTGAAGCCTTCCCTGATGGCTGTAGTCAAGAGAGAACAAGGAGGTGCATGGGAAGAGATGGTTCCTGTCTTACTGCTGGGGATGTGCTCAGAAAGCTGGAACAGGTACAGAAGCCATGCAGAAGTGCAGTGTAGTCCTGACACTTCAAACTGCCCTGGCTAGGGGAGAGTCTCTGTGTATTTTGGGCTTTCTGCAGCATGCTGCAACTTTAGGGAGGAAAAGAGAAGTGGCTGTCTTTTGAAAACCTCTGAATTGCTTGCCTTGCACTCTTCCTTTGTGGATGAGCTTTCATGAGAACAGCGACAGCTACTAGGGAAGCTGCAGCCTCAGGATTTTCCTGCATCTTCCTCCCACCAGAGCTGGCAGTGCTGTTTTGATGTGTGTTTAATAGACCGAGCCTTGAGACAGTGTGGGCCAATGCCAATTGGAAGGATCCATTTTCCAGCTGCATCTTCCTACTCGATGTCTGTCAGAGAGCAGAAGGCAGTGCCTAGGTGGAGGGATATGGCCATTGTGAGCACATTGTGCCACTATGAGCACTTTCTGGAAGGAAATGTGCAGCAGCTGCACTTTGGGGCATGGAGGCCTTGTCTCCCATGGAAGCCAGGAAGATAGAGCCCTCCTCAGCTTCCTCTGGAAAAAAAGCAGTGGATGACTAATGCACTCTTTGTAAATACAACTTACCCTATCAGTCCTATCAGTGACTAATGAAGGCTTTTTTCTCCCTTCCCCTCCTGTCTCACTAATATAAATGCAGCAGAGCTGTCTTTCCTCTTATTTTATTCTTATCAGTGGTGTAGCAGGTGATGCAGATCTTTTCTAAAAGGCAGCTTATTGCCCTTTTTTCTCTTAAATTAAATGAAATTAAATGAATTAATGAAACTTAATTCTAGATGGTAATTTGTGTATTCATTTTTTTAATGAGGGTCGTGGTGTACTCCTAAAGTGATTTTCTGTTCTGTATGCTGAACTGTGTTTCTCATATTTGAGCCTGTGTCATGTCTACAATGCAGGAGAATCAACCCTTGCTTTAATTTTTTGGTTAGACCTGTGACAGGATGCAGTTAGTCCTGTACATTTGGACTGTGCTCAGACACTTGCTCCTGACTGCACACCTAATCCTTGTGAAGGGGCATCCTATTTTTTTCCTGGCATTCTACTAACAGACAGCTGCCAGCCTGCAGGTTAGGAAGCCTGTGGGCTTGCTAAAAGCTCTTGGAGAAAGCTCACTGTGCTAGTGCCATGCTGTCTGGCCCTTGCAGATACACACAGTATGCTAACAAGCTACCCTAAAGAACCAGAAACAATATTCACCAAAATGTCTAGGAAGAGATGACTCATGTGGTAAGTGTGTTATTAAAAACGACTTGTAATTCAATAGAAAGCTTAGTTTTAAGTGGAAATGGTATATGAAATAGAAAAATCGCACACAGAAGTTCTCTGAACCCTGCTCTGAACTGTATGCATGGTCTCAAAGGTTATTCATCATCGAAGACAGATCCGTAAGGGACTTGAAACAGTAATGTTCTTGAGTGCTGTCTTAGATTTGGCAAGCAGATTCCGTGAAAGCCTATCTGACCTTGTCACATTGACCTTTTCTGAAAAGAAATTAGAAAACTGCTTGTAAGTTGGGTCAGATTGTTTTGCACCTCAGATGTATTTCTATTTTCAAGGCAGCAAGGACAGGAAAAGATGTCTTAATGCTGTCAAATACTGTCCTTCCAGCTCTGCCTTGTGAACCTGTTGGAGAGAGCAAAGAAGAGCAGTACTTGGTAAGACCATGTGTCTTCTTTTGAGGAGGCTGTCAAGTGCATCTTCTTCCTTCCTGCTCTGTGCAAACCAACCTGTGTAACATTCCTCTGGCAGTTCTGTGTTGCTAGAGCAGTAGTTTACATGTCACTGCAATATTATAAAGGATAATTTTTCAGAATATTTTTTCCTTTTTTTTTTTTTTTGTTTGTTGGTTTGTTTGTCCTTTGTCAGGCAGGATCATGCCTCGCTTTCTCTCTATTTTGCTCTGCAGCTCCCATCTTGCCCTTCCCTCTGCCAAATCACGACTTGTTTTCTTTGGTTGCTCTCTCTGCCTGTCCTGGTATGACACCAAGTCTTCACTGCAGCCTTTCCCCACCCCCTCTTTATATCCAGCTTATAACTGACCTTACTTGCTGCTCCTGTGGCAGGGTAGCAGCTTGCTCTTGCCTACACTTGTACTCGCAGGTCTCTGGGGTTCTTGTAGAAGTAACTCATAGAATCACCGAATATCCTGAGGTGGAAGGGACCCACAAGAATCATTGAAGTCCAGCTCCTGGCACTGAACAGGACCATCCCCAAGAGTCTCACTAGGTGCCTGAGAGCATTGTCCAAACACTCCTTGAACTCTGTCAGGCTGGTGTTGTGACCACTTCCCTGGGCAACTTGTTCCAGGGTCCAGCCACCTTCTGGGTGCAGAACATTTTCCTATCCAACATACACCTCCCCTCAGCTTCGGGTCATTTCCTCAGGTCCTGTCACTGATCACCAGAGATGAAAGATCAGTACCTGCCCCTTCACTTCTCCTCACAAGGAAGGTTGCAATGAGGTCTCTCCTCAGTCTCCTCCAGGCTGAACAGACCAAGTGACCTCAGCCATTCCTCATGAACCTTCTGCTCAAGGCCCTTTGCCATGTTCATAGTGCTACTTTGGATGTATATGTTTATAGGTTTCTTAAATTGTGGTGCCCAAAGCTGCCCCCAGCACCCAAGCTGAGGTGGCCCCAGGTCAGAGCAGATCAGGACAATCCCTCCCTTGCCCGCCTGTGATGCTGTCCCTGATGCCCCCCAGGACACAGATGGCCCTCCTGGCTGCCAGGGCGCTGCTGGCCCAACTTCCCATCAAGCAGGACCCTCAGATCTCTGTAGGGCTGCTCTCCAACATCTCATTACCAGCCTGTGCACCGCGTGGAGACAGCCAAGTGTTACGGTCCTGCCTGACTTTCAGAGGTCACCAGCAGTGGCCCTCAGCTGTCTTTTGGGTACCTTCTAAATTAAGATTTATATGAAGTTGCTTGCTGACTTTACTATAAAGAGCCAAAGTATGCAATTTCTTCTATAGACCGTTTGAGTTTGTTTATATTTCAAAATGAAAAATAGTTTTATTTATACGCACAAATCTATTGGTTAAAATGTGAAGTAGGGAAAGAGTCCACAATTATGGGGAGATGGAAGGAATATAAGAGGGGAAACTTGGACTTCAAAAGCAAGAAATTTGTGTTGGAATTGCACATTAATTCAAGCTCTGGTCACAAAATGGAAACAAATTTGCCATTTAAAAAGTATCATAAATGCTGGTAGCAGCAAGCTGTTTCTCTAGAAAGCATAGACCCCAGCTCTATCCCACACAGGTTCAACAATCCTAGTGACTTCCTCCTCTCACAGACCTTTTATCTCTGAGTTCTTGGTCTCCTTGACAGCTTAGTGAGCAGTCTCTTGCCCTAGGCTAAAGTCTAAAGAAATGCCATTCTTAAATATGACAGAGTGTGATTGATTGCACAAGCAGAACCTGAGCTAGTTGATATGAATCTGCCTCTATCACAGATGTATAAGCAGGGGGGCACGTGACATATGTTCTGTACTCAGGAGCCAGATGCTTAGGGAAGTTAAGCAGAGATTACTTTGGAGTGGTATTGGATGGACCTAGCTGACCGATAGAAGGAAACACAGAAGTCTTCCCAGGTCTCCAAGTCCAAGGTTGATTTGTCCATTGCTGTATTTTTACATGAGCTCAGTATAATGGGAAGATGCTTTCCTCTGCCTCTCCATAGTTCATTTAGTCCCTGGACTGTTTTCTTCTAAAACAGTGATTTGTTCTTTTAGGATACATTTGCTAGAGCTGGGTAGAAGAGAGAACTTTTTAAGGCAGGACACCTCTGCATTTTCAGGAGACTTTAGAAGCCTCATGAATATATCATTATCTTGGGCTAGCCTGGGTTTTGGCACATTGGCATTGCTAGCCAGATGTTTTCTTGAAACAGGCAGCAGCAGAGGGTGCTTCAGAAGAACCAGTGCACTGGAGTACCCTGCTGGAGACTGGTCAGAGTGCTTGTGACTAGTGGAAGTCAGTTTGCTTTGCCTGTCTTAGGGTACGATAGGCAGCACTTCATGTCTTGACCACTCCTGTTTCATTCATTCTCTTGCTGTTTCTCAGTGTGTGCTGTGTTGGTCTGAAGGCTGTAGAAATAATCATCTCTTTCCTCTTCACTTTTTAGTAATGCACTAAAGGAGCTCAGATGTGCTTGTTTTGGCTGCAGTTTCATTAGAGAAACCTGGAATCAAAGCTTTCAAGCAATTCCAGCTGCATAGGGAGCAGTATAAAGACTGCACAAGTAGTTAATTCCGTTGACCTTTTGTCAATATTTAGTTATATAAGTGACCCTTTATGAAGCTGTTGCATGTATGTGTACTTGGTAGGATTTGTTGTTAACGTGCTCTGGGTTGAGGCAGGTGCCCTGTACAGCACCTTACTTGCTGCCTTGTGCTGCTCTCTCCATATATTCCTTGCTTTTAACCATGGGTGGCAACACTGTAATCCTCCCATCATGTGTTAAAAGTTACAGGCAAGGACGTTTTACAGGTGCATCTAAAATGTTTTGGTTTTTTTTTTTTTGTGATAGGGAATGGGAAAATCACTGTAACATATATCTTCAGGCCAGAGGGAAAGATGGATTAGATAAAGGATAAACTGTTCTTTTATTCTTTGGATTCTCTGAAATATTTATAATGATTTGGAGGAGATGCCAGTGCAATCTTGGTCAGTTTTAACTGTGACTACAACTGTGTTTTTCCCAGGCTTCCATTTGTTTAGTAATTTCATAACCAAGAGTCATGAGGGAAGTTTTCAGAACTGTGTGACACAGAAAGTAGAATTTAGAAAATTGCAAAATGTAGTATCATGAGCCTGAAACTTGAAGTTTGTGGCCTGACCTTTTCTTCTACTCATACCAATTCTGTGCTTGGTATGAGTATCAGCTAGCCAGCTTCTGTTTCAGAAATCCTTAGCATCCAGTGTGTACACCAGTGTTGTACATGCAGCTAATTGAGACTGTTCCTTCAAGGTTCTTTTCCTTTTCTTGCCCTGTTGCTTCTGGTTTATTTGTACATACAAAACCAGGGTGAAGAAATCTGTCACATTCTCAGGAGGTGAGGACAGTTAAGACTTCAATAGCTTTCTCACAGGGAGTGCATTGGGCACAGGACTTAACTCCTTCATTCTTAAAACAATGAATGACTTGACTGCAGGATTTGCAGCTGTGGTGCCTCAGTATTACAGCGTTTGAGGCTTTGTCTTACAGAGCTCTAACTAGCAGGCATGTCTGTTTTAGACCAGTTCCCTGTCCTTGGTGCATCTGTAATGGGAATGTTACACGTGGTATAGACTTGATACGATTTGCTCTTAATTCTGGTGCATTTTGTGCTTTGGGTAATTCTGCCTTCATCCTAAACTTCTGCATCAAGGTAAGGCAGTTCTGATGTGATCCTCCAGGACTTGTTGCTCAGATGGTACAAGTGAGCAGCCTGCACTGTAAACAAACTAAAGCCAGCGCGGGGACTCAGAACAACTTCCTACACAGCCTCTTTATTGCTATTTTTACTATTTATTTGCTTTCACACTTTTTTCAGTGCTTTCTTTGTCTAAATGGACGAGCTTTATAATGCATCCTCACCTGCCTGAGATCTCAGCCTTTGAGGGACAATTCCTGAAAGCAGAAGCAAGGGCAAGAAGAGCCATAAAAGTCAGTCATAGCCAAATGGGAACCTCTGAGCCCTAATGGTGATTGTGGCTACCTCTCTTACTTGCCCAATTGCACCAAGATGGTGTTGTTCAGTGCAGGCTTTGTGCCCACCAGGAGATGAGCAGCGGGGATGCTGTGGGCTTAAGAGTTGGTTTGCAGCACCCATCATTGACTGGCAGCAGCATTTATCTAGGCCAGCAGGGATGCAGGGAGTGAGTGACTCACTCGAGGATTCATGCGCGCATTCCCCCTCTCCTCCCCCCGGCGCAGCTGTGGCTTGGTCATCAGCCATTTGGGAACTAGCAGCTTTATTTGGTTGCTGTTTGCAGTGGGCAGCTTCTGTTAGGGTTGTTAATTTTATCAACTGCTTTCAAAGCTGACTGACTTCAGAGAAGACTTAAAATTGCCTTTGCTGCTCTCTTCTCCTTCCCTACTCATAGGGCTGTCGCCCAAACAGCTGATCTGGCACTGAACTTGGCTGAGGAGGTGAGAACAAGCAAATGGGCTGGAGACAGAAACTTCCTAAGCTGATCCGCCAACAGCATGGTCACTGTTTTGGATGGGGGCTGCTGTGGTAGGCTGAGTGCCCTCTCTGGCCACCTCCTTGGCTGTAAGGACTGGAGAGCCTGATGGCTTTGCTCCAGCTGAACAGAGAAACATGTTTCAGTGTGTGGTGGAGTGAATATGGGTACGTGTGAAGAACAGGAAATTGTTTAAATAATTGTAAAATTAAAAACTGATTAGTTTGTGATGATAACAGTTGTTAAACTAATCAGAAGTTGCCAGACCTACTTTCTGTTGAGCTCTGGGTGACATGGTCAGTAAGTCTGCTGAGGGTTATGGCCCATGAAGGAGAGCAGCCTGCCCTGGGCAGCCACTGTGCTGCCCTTTGCTCCCATTCACCAGGGCCGACAAGTCTCATCTCTGAGCTGGGCTTTCTCATCTGACGTGATCCCATTTTCCTTATGCTGCCCCTTTTAGTGGGTTCTCTGTCCTTCCCATGCTCCACACATGTGGCTTTGTCTTCCATCTGGACACTTCTTCAGTTGTCTTTGTCTCCTGTCTCTCTTCCTGTCTACAAGTGCCGTTAATGTTTTTCTTTTAGAAGCACATTTTATGCTTACATTTCCCAGGGCCTGGAGGACACGCTTTCTAGGCCTTCCTGCCCGCTGGCTGCTGTCACTTCAGATCCTGGCTATGTTAGATATAAGCAGCTTGGGAGACTTGCTGTCCCTAAGTCCTGAACAGTGCTGCTTGCTCTGCCACTGCTCCCCTCCTCTTCAGGGTCACACAGCCCAGGAACCTCTTTTTCTGCAGAGACCAGTCCTACAGCACAGGTGAATAGTTAGTTAGTTATTTCTTTTACGTAATGGGCCATACTGCTTTTTTCCATATTCCTCAGCTGTCTGTGAGCTTGTGAGCTGTGTATTTCTGTGCTAGGGCTGCAGCAGTATCGTCACAGTACACCCCTGTAGTTGTCCTTTGCCTGCTGTGTTGAAGGACTGCACTGTTTGGATACACTGCTTGACAGAAGAACTGAAAAAAAGGAGCCAAGTTTAGGAAGGGGCAAGGAATCACCTTTGCTAGCATTCCCCTTGAAATGAAGCTAACACTTTTAGTGATAGGATGAGCAAGGTCTCAAGTCTTATTTTGCTAGACCACTGTCCAGGTAGAGATAGCAAAAAAATTAAGCATAAGGACACTTATTTACTGTGCTGTCTGCTGTGAATGATGCCTGTTCAGAAGCTTCTACCAGGGAGTATTGCAGTCTACAGCCCAACTTTGTGCTCCGTGGAGCTCATATTGGACTGTGAAGGCTCCTCAGGCACTGGCCATAGGTGAGACTATGCTCTGCTGTCTTTTTTGGATTTGAAATTCAACTTCTTTGTTGAAATAACATTTATAGGGCACAAGTGTTCCTTTTAAGTCAAAGCTGAGGCTGCCTAGTGGGTAGTGTGGAGAAGTTTTTTCTGCCACTCTTCTCATTTATGTGCTCTGTAGACAAAAGAGGGTTTAGTCCTCAGACATGTTGGCTGGATGCCTTAACTGCCACCTCATTAAAACTGAATCTCAACAGAGAAAGTTCCTTTGTAGCCATCAGTGTTAGTGCTTTAATAGCAGCTTCACTGGGTTGTCTTTTTCCATCTGATACACCACCCTCTCCCCTCTCATTTTTTGCCTCAGACAGGCAGCAATTTACAGAACTGTGTGCTCTGAGAGAGCATGAGGGCTATGGTTTCAACCCTCATCTTCAGTCTTTGTGGCAGGGTGGACTTGATCACTGAGAGTATTCTGCATGTGTTGTCTGTTAATCAGCAAATCTGACCATCTCTTGGGCTTCAGTAAGTGTCTGTTGACTTGATATGGTGCTGTGCAATTCAATGCCAAAATGTACCACATAATTTAGATCCAAATCACAGCAAAAGACTTGGTGGGAGGGAGCTGTAGATGACCTTAAAATTAGTATTACAGTAATGTTGCGGCATTAGATGCCTCCAGGCAAACAAGATCTAAACTGATCTAACCAGGAGCATTAAATATTGATCAAAACAAGAAATTAATTTAACCAGAGAATAAATCAAAACTGTAGCATAACATCTGTTTTTTTTGGAAAAAGGTGCAAGTCAGGTGCCTCATTCCCTGAGAATCTGGAAGCAAGCATGTAACGGAACAGGGTGACCACTTTAAAGCTGTTGTGTGCACCAGATTGTCCAAATCTGGAGCTTTCATGTGAAGGAAGCTATTTTCAGGCTGTCCTCTTGTCAAGTGCAGTGCAGTCTTTGTTGGGTGACAGTTCCCAAAGAGACTAAGTGTGAGGTTTTTTAAAAGAAAATTATTTTTTTCAATTCTGAACACCAGACCTCATAATAAAAGTTCCTTAGGTCCTAGCATGGCATTGAAGTCAGATTTCATGCTTCCCAGAGTGAGACATGATGAGGTATCACAGCAGTACTAATGCTGCCCCTATCAATTTTTGCTTTGAGTGTTCAAAATCCATTAGATCTGGTCTGCATTGTTTCTATCTTCATTTCTCTTTCTGCAGAGGGATGAAAAACAGGGTACTGAAAGGCTCAGATTCCAAAGATCTGAGTTTGTTCACAGACTTGTCACTGACATGTTCTCTGGTTTCAATAGCTCTACTTTTCTTCTCCAGCACTTTAAAGGCAGGGAAAGAAACCTTGAGCTTCAAGGGTTTTCTGGCCTTACAGTAGATATTTGTTAGACACCTAAAGATTCTCCAAAAAAAGATACTATGAAAGTACTTGTTCATTTATGAGTATCTTTTGTTTGTTTTCTAACATATTTATTCCACCATTTAATTATCTGTCTTTTAGAAATTTGCCAAAATTTCTCTTTCCCCAATCTGTGCTGTATAGGTCTAGGGGCAATTCAAGAGAGGTCTCCAAAGGGCACCTGAGGATATACATTATTGTACAGCTCTGTGTGAGCTAGGAGATGCTGCCATGCATATTATCCTGTCCATCTCATTGCAGAAAGCATATGGAACCCACCTAAAATTTAGACTGTGTGTTATTTTAAAAAATCACTTGTCCCCTCCCAGTGTCTCTGTGAGTGCACGTTGAGATGCTCTTTATTTTAGCATGCATCTTACAGCCAGCCTCTTGGATCGGAAACATTCCCCCTCAACTTTCTAACCAAAAGATTTGGTGTGTTTGTGTAAGTTAGCATTGTTACTGCAGCCTCCTGCCTCAGCATCTCCTAACCCACAACTTCTCCCTTTCTCTGTGTGGGAGCCATAGCCCTTGTAGGAGAGATGAGCTCCAATGTATGCCTTCAGTGGATCTGCTGGGATGCAAAGCTGATGTCCCACCTCTTTTTGGACTTGATTGGCTGTAGGCATGTGAGTTGCCAGATTCTCTTGTTGGGCATTTGCTCTGTACCTCCACTGTGAGAGTGTCTGGGGGAAGGGGCTGTGGTGAAGGAGGATCTGCTCTTGGTCTCAGTGAAGTTTCTGGTAAGCTGGTCACATGAAACAAAAAATACATCAGCTCCCTTCCCCCATACACCGGAGTGTTTCTTGGCTCTGCACCCAAACTAGCAGCTGAGCACGTGATTTACTTGTAAAATGCAGTTTAAAAAAAAATTCTGCCCTTGCAGATGGGAAACCAGGGATGGGAGAGCTGGACTGGGGCTGCCCTGTGTGCAGCTGAGGCTGGCATCAAAGGGGAGAGGGATGTCTCTCCCTGCTGAGTTGCTGAAACTGGGGGGATGTGAGGCTGCAGAGGAAAGTGCAAGCTGTGGGAGGAAAATGGAGGAGAACGTGCTGAACCACAGCCTTACAGGGGAAGGGGGTGAGTGTGCTGCATATGGGGCAGGGACAGGGAAAGGGAGGCTCTGTTGCACGTGGCGTGGGGGCTGTGCTTTGCGAGTTGGGCTACACAAGTACTCTGACCTGAAGGTCTGCTTGCAAGATACCGAGTCTGAAATGACCGTGCCAGAGAGTCGTAGTCATTTTTGCTCTGGTTTGGTGCAAGAAAGGGGATGTTGTTTGACCATTCACAGCTGGAGAGCTCAGCATCTTCTGTTTTGAAAACCTCATTCATTTTGCTAGCTGTGTTTGTACCCCACAGTTCTTTTCTCTGGGATGTAGGCTTTCCAAAGCTTTTTAAATAACACTAAGCTAATATGCCTGAGAAGAGCTAAAATAAGCTGTTATGCTCACTACACACTTCATGGGGACCTTCAAGCAAATGCCCTCAATGTGCCAGGCTGGCCAGCAGGGCAGTTGCACCATTCTTAGGGGATGTGCAATTGCACCACATTTCTTCCCCTGTCAGAGCTGTGATGGGTGCACTAGTGCCTCCTGGCCACAGCAGATGAAATAATAGAATTTGTGCCCTTTGCTGTGCATCTATTGGCATGACAGCATTTGTGGCTGGTGATCTCCATTGCTTCTGATTAGGACAAAGGTGGCTGCATTTTTGTTCTTGTCAACAGGAGGGTGTATTCTGTCAGAGGGAAGCTACAATCTGCTGCTGCAGGAATGGTTGCCAGTACCTCCCACTGCAGCACTGATTTTTCTTGTGTTCCATCCCACCTTGAGCAAGGAAGAAGTTCAGAAAGCAAGAAATGGCATTCTTTGCCATTTGCCAACAGAACAGGTGGAGTTGGTGAATGATGGGTAATTTTAATGGTCAGTTTGTAGAATTTTTAATTATTGCAGCAGATTGTAGGTACCAATCTCGTGGCTGTAGGTGCTAATCTAGCACACAGCTTTGCAGGCAACCTCTGAGGTGAAACATTTCCTTCCCGCCCTTTCACCACCAAACCTGGAAGGGTACTTCCTTCTATGTCTTGCCTACATCATGCTGGCATGAAATAAACTGATGGTTAACAGGGAAAAAGAGGGGGAATGAAAATCAGTTTCGAGGCTCTTGGAAATTCTTCATTGGTTTTTAGCAACTAAAGTAAATATTTGATGGGAAAAGCAGTTAATAATAAAACAGAATTAAACAGAGTTGGCACAGGCCTTGTATACCCCACTGGTGGCCTGGGAAAGGTGACTGAGGAGATGGTGAGATGTTTATCTTGCCAGTAAGAGGAACTGATAGGCCCTGAGAAATGCAGACCACAAACAGGGCTTGCATGTGAAGTGGCATGTATGTCATGTCAGATTGTATGGAAATATTGAAATATTGAAACTTTAACTGGGGCCTCAGTGGTGCTTTGGCCTCTGTTAGTTGTTCTGTAGGCAGGAATCCTCCACTCTCCTAATGCAGTCATGCTGCTGGCTCGTTTGTCAGTGGCTGCATTGACCCCAGGGCTTCCACCTGAATCCACTGGGCCCTCCTTGGCTCATTGCACTTTGTAAAGCTTTTAAAACAGCCTGAAGGGCAGGGGCTGCAGGAGCCTGTGGCTCGTGGGGAGGGGGCAGTGTATGTCGTGATGTCTCATGAAGGGGTTTACAAAATGCTTCTCTGGGTGCTGTAGCAAGGTCAGAAGGAGTTCCCTTGCCCAGATTCTGAGTTTATCTCAAGTTTGAAGCCAAGGATTACGTCTGCAGTGCATGGCTGGGGTGCTTGCTCCTTCCCCTTCCTGAATGTCCGTGCAGTTGTATTCCATGTTGCTTTGCAGTGCTGGCTTTGGTCAAACTGTGGGATCTTCTGCAGGGAAGAACCTAAGCAAATGGTTACCATTCTCTCTGAGATGGTGAAAACACACAATATGGCTTTATCTGTGCCTTTGTAGGCAAAGAATGGCATGTTAGGCTTGAGCACACTTAGTCTGCTCACATCATGGATTGCAATGGAGATCCCTCTCACCTATAGCAGTGAGCCTGTGCTGATTCACTAATTTGACCTCTTTTGACTCTTGAAGTTCCTGGAAAGTTGCCGGTGGCAGTGAGAGCTCCTCACTTCCTCTTCATGTGCACACTGGTGTGCTGCTGGTTTGCTTTATAAGGTGTACAATAGGTAATACTCAGGGTGTTCCCATTGAAAACAAGTGGATAGGAATTCTCTTTCCCTTACCAGGTCCATCTGCTGGATAATTCAAAGAAAAATTTTGGACAAGTTATTAGCTGATAAACTGAAAAATATACATGTGAATAGAAAAGGCAGCTTGGAGTGACATTAAGTGTAGAAAGTATAATGTCAAAGGTGCACACTATGACTTTTTTTTTAAAAGTCTTCTAGGTATTTTTAATAGCTTTTTTGCTTTTGCCACTGTTGTATACATATTAATATCTGCCTTCAGTTAGATTATCTTTGCAAGGTAAGTGCAAGGTAATGAAATGCAGGAAAAGAGAATAAATTGCCTTGGTCCACTCTTCAGGATGCTCATTTGAGATACAGATAGATTTACTTAAACCATCTTGACTTCTACTTTGTGGCATTTAAAGTCTAATTTCTGCATTGCTTGAACAGAAAAGTGGAGACTGTGCTAAGTTTATGTAGGCCGTTCCTTTTAATTTGTTTGTTTTGATTTTTCCAGTGTGGTAACACCAAGGGGTTCACAGATACGATTGTGTGTAAACAGAGCTTGTGACCAGCAGTGTGGACTTTAGGTTGTCTTTAAGATCCACGTGTATATGTACTGTTAGGGGTCGTATTACACTTCTACACATGGAGTTATTTGTTTCTGGGAAGTTGTGAAAGCATGGGAAAAGGCTGTTATAAGGTGTTAAGATTAGTGGTTTTGCTGGAGGAAAGGCTTTCAGAAAATATGTTTGCCAGCATTTCTTGAAAGAAATCTTCTATTTGTTTATTGTGTCATGCTGGCACTTGAACCTCCTCCTTCTGTCTGTAGCTGAAGGCAAGTGATGAGAATTTTGCCACTGTCTTGTTTCTCTAGCTTTCACTGGCTAAGAAAAGTGGAGCTTGGCTCTTTCATCTTCATGTGCTGTCTCCAGACATGTCTTCCCCTCAGTGACTTCGTGACTCTTGCAGAGTTGCTACAGCAGAGTTGCTGGAGGTGCTGTTTGGGTGTGGGAGCCCCTCTGCCCTCGCGCTTGGGACATCATGGCACTGGGGTCATCCTGCACTGAGAGGCTGGAAAGCAGATTCTGGCTTTCAGAAGTGTCGCCTGCAATGGCAGTAGTATGCTGCTACAGATTTATTAATTTTAGCTGGTCTCAGAAGTGGCAATGTAGAAACACTGAAATGGAAAGCAGGGAGGGAGGGAAGCAGGGGTCATTATATGCTTATTTTCTTTGCATTTTTCCTTAGGCATCTGCTCTTAGTTCTTGTCAGAAAGGATATACTGAATCGATGGGGGCCTCTGGTCATTCCTAAGGCCTAGGATGATTTTTTATGTTTGTTACTACTAATTCTGCAGATGGGGAAGTGGTGTCAGTCTGAGGCTTGCTGGTATCCCTGTTTAAGGTGGTGGTGTGGTATGGCATACTGTCCTTTGCTGCCCTGTTGCAAATGCTAAGAAATCTCCATTGTTCTGAAGTACAGTCTTGCTGGAAAAAATAAGAGAATATGGGGGAAAGCCTGTGTCTTGACGTGCAGGATGAGGGAACTAACTCTCTCTTGCTGGGGATGTTTCAGAGAGGAAGTTTAAATTTAAACAAGCATGAAGGAACCTGAAGGTTCAGACTAGTCTCACACTACAAAATGTATTTGATGTAAATTCGATTTCTGTCTTGAAGCAACTCAAATGATCTCTTAGCAGCTGGCACCAATTGACTATCTCCCGGAATTGGCATGATGACAGCAATCAAACTGAATTTATTGCTTTGAGTTTGATTCTTCTTCCGGACTCTTCCCATTCTCAGAAATGTAATCTAGAATGTGTTCCCACAGGAATGACAGTTGCAAGCCTCCTTTAACAGCAAGGACAGAGCATGGTCCTAATGCAGGATGAAGACAGGTGGACTGCAGTACTGAGTAGCCAGATTGTATATTCCAGTTGAGAATAGGAAGATTATGCGTTTGTAAAGGGAGGAACACTGGTTTTTTCTTCATTACATAGATTCTTGTCACAGAGCTGATTCACATCTAAGTGTTAGTTTTCTTGATGCTGCTTTTTACTGCTGTAGAAAAGAATCTGCCCTTTCACTGAAGTGGCTAAAATTTAGGCTGCTGAAAACTATCCTCCACTCCTTTTTCCTTTCTTAAGGCAGGTGTACTAAATAAAGACTGAGCTTTAGCCACAAGACCTCAGTATAACTGCAGTTTGGTAAAGTAAGCCAGTAAATGCTGCAGTAGATGTAGTCCTTTGCACAGGGATCCATTTTGAAACAGTGCTGTGTTTAATGCTTTTTGAAGAAAGTATGTTAGAATTAAGATTTGACACCTCATTTTCTGGTAGATGTGAAATTATTCACTTTTACTGATAAGTCTTAGTTTATGTCAATAATTTTTTTATGCAGTATTTCAATTAGTTTTAATGCTGACTTCTACTTCCTCTTGCCAGTAGAGGGAATAACCTGAAATAGGTGTGCTTTTGCTCACAATTGTTCCTAGAGCAATAAATTTCAGTGTTCCTTGGGCAGGTGGAGGGGATGGGAGTCACAAAGGGCACTTCTCTTTCAGCCTCCTTGGCCAGTGATCCTTTGTGGAGCTTGTGGCAAAGCTGAGGCTGGAGAGTTCACATAGCAGCTGCCCATAGCTGAAACAGAGCCCCTCTGTGCCTCCCTCGGGAGCAGGAGTCACTCAGGGCATCGGCTCCGTCTGAAGTCGGGAGGATCTCGTGCTGTGCTGCCAGTGCAGGGTGGCAGTGTTGGCACCTGACATCCAACCAGCTCCTCCTGCTCTCTGGCTTGCTTTGGCCCTCACCCTGCCTACTTGGGACCGATCTCCTTTTTGGGTTTGTGGAGGTGTCGTTCTCCAGGCTCTGTCTCTCACAAGTATACCTCAGCTCCATGCAGGCGGGTCTCCCTGTGCTCCCCTGGGAGCTCCTTCTCCTCAGACAGCTTCCTAACAGGGTGATTAGGCACAGTGAACTTTTTCTTCATCTTTTTCTTGTGGTTGTTGTGTAAATATTCTCACTTGGTAGCTCTAGACTCCTGGGATTTGTAGATATCCTCTACCCTGACTGTGTCTGGAAATATTCTCCAGGTCTCGGATACCCTTGGAGGAGAAAGACCTGGTGGAGATGAACCTCCTGCAAAGCAGCCATGCATGTAGTGGCTAGAGTAGAAAACTGGGAACTATTTCCCTGGAGAAAAATGGAGTCCAGAAACTGGGTCTCATTCATTCATTTCTAACACCACATCCTTGGGATATCAGACAGAACTGGTCAGACAATTAAATTGTTTTCTTAGCAAAGAGTAAGAAATGTACATCAGTATAAAATCTGTCATATTCCACACTCTGCTGGAGATTGTAAGGTGTTTGTGAAGTAAAGTTATCTGTTTCTAGAATTTCATTTCTGTTGAGTACACCTTTCTTTAGCATCAAGTTATCCTGAGTATCTGCTGACGTTTATGCATTGTGGAAAATCAGGACATACAGTGATGATTTTGGTCTGCTGTCTTCTGTACTCAGGCAGGGTTGTTGTTTTAACCTTCTTAGTGAGAGTTTCTTACAGCGGTGACTTTACTGATTGTGCGCAGCCGTTTCTGTCCATCCATGCTGCATGAACAGTCCTGCCTCACTGAGTGGGCTGCATCTTCGTGTAAAATGGAGCAGTTTCATTCTTATAGGTCCTTAACTCTTACAAGTGATGCTAACACAGCCATTCTTGTTTTCTATTTAAGTAAATCCCTCGCCAAATCAAAACCCACTCCAAAGTAATCTCAGTTCTTTTAAAAGGCATTTTCTTGTCAGGTATGTTCTAAAGAAACCCAGCAGTAACATCACTAGAATGACAGTGTTATGTTTGCAGAGTAATGATGTTAAATGTAATTGGGTTAAATATAGGTTTACATGCTGAACAGAGATACGAAAATCATATTATATAAAAGACTGATCAAGATAAATAGATATTTACACCTTAGTTTGTGTATCAAACACAAGTAAGTTTTCTCTTGTTTTTAAGCACCATTTTCTTAAGCATTTACATCTTAAGTGTTCCTACAAAAGAGTTACATAGACTGCACTTTCTTGTCTGTGTAGATACTCATTGCTTCAGACTGCAGATAGAATAATTTTCCAAATAGCAAGATTTTTTTTTTTTTGGCTGGAAAACAGTAAATGAATATTAGATGAGTGTTTGTAATATCCTGTACTTAAGTTTTAAGCATCAGCTATTGTTCAGGGCTAGACAGCTCTGTAACGTAGCAGGAAAAGAGCTTAATGAAATCCAATATTTGGAAGCAGGAGGTAGATGAATTCAGACTTGGAACAGCAGTGCCGAATTTTAACAGGAAGGATAGCTAACATTTGCAGTAATTTCTGTGGGTGTATGACTTTATTTATCACTTGAAGTCTTGAATGTGAACCCTTATGTTTTCTAAAGGATATACATTGTTTTAGGCAAGTTATGGAAATTGCTAGTTGAATTTCATGGTTTTGTGAAAGGTGGGAAATAGGCCCATTGTCCCAGGCCTAGAATCTTGTAAGGTAGGTCAGATGTGTTGTTGTGCTCCTGTTAGCTATGAGGTATAGTTTCACTATGCATTAGGAATAAACTCCTCCACTCCACAAATGACTTGCAGAAATAAGTTGTATCTTTAGGGCAGAGGGAGGAGAAATTATTTCTTCACAAGCTCTTGGTAAGTAAGGGATCTTTTCATTGTTATTTTAATATAGTTAAGACTATTTTGCATTTTAAAGTTCAGAGAGACCCTGTATGAGAAAAGTGTTAAAGCCAACCCATTCACTGCTCTGCTGGACTAAAAAAAATTTTTGATGTTTTGTCTTCTACTGGGAATTAACCTTAGTTAGGCCAGAGTAAGGTAGAGAATTGAGGTTCTGTTTTCGTTCCTTACGCTTTTAGGTACCAGGTTGTTCTCCACAAGTACCAAATTAACTTTGGTGCTGATTTCATAGGAGTCAAATGTTTTCACCGTGCCCAAGGCCACCAGGTGATGAAGACCTCTGGGGATGGGGTGGGGGAGCGTTTATCAAGTCACTGGTTGGGCTGTGTGCTGGTGTTGCCTGGAACAGGCCAAGTGATCCTGCCGGAACGGGAGCTGTGATCCTCCAGGGCTCGGCAGGAAACCTGCGCAGCCTGACCTTTCGCTGCTCTCCGCTGTGGCGGCTGCCTGCTGCGGGCTGGTGCTCCCGGGGCTGCAGTGTGCTTTTTCTCTGGGAGTTGTGCTTGAGTTGGCCTGTTTTGTTGCCCTGGAGACAGAAGAGTGTGGTATGCTTTCCCCCCGACCAGAAATAGTTTCCTGTACCTTGTGACCGGAGTGCTGTACTCCTCCTCTGGTCTCCGGCCAGGCTGTGTGGTGCTGGAGGGATGGGGTGTGGGGTGGTGACCTCTTGTCACAAGTTCTGGTGTGGCTGCTGCCCATGAACACTAGCTGCCCTGCCAGCTCCCCTCCCTCTGCACGATGGTGTAGGATTTCAGGGGAGCAATTGCTCTTGATTTACATCTCCCATGGCATTTTGATGGTTATGTCATTTTGTTTGAGCCTTGCTCCTGTCAGCTGTCTGTCCTGACTGTCAGAACTTGGTAGCTGAGTAGCACGTGGTGAGCTCTTGCCTCTTCTTCCCCCTTTGCTCAGCTGTTTTTGCTGTCTGCTTCTCTGTGTCCTTGTACTTGGGAACAGATTCTGAGCAAGTATAGCTGTGCATGAGGGCAACGTGATCTGGGTAGATGAAGGATCCCCTTCTGTAGGAGTTCCAAGTAGAGCTGGGAGGGAAAGTGGGGAATTTGCAAGGCCGAAGCATGCGAGCAGGCTGTGGATAGTTTATCTTAAGCTGTTGTCCTGCTGTGAGAATCTATCCTGAGTGCAGTGTGCAGCACTGTCTGTTACTTTGCAACTGTGTTTTGCAAAACTTCATTTGTGAGAGATGCTGCTAAAAGGGAAGCAAAGACACCCCCACCCATCCCAACCAATGCAGTTGAGAAAGTGCTTGCACTGCACCAAGGTCTCAGGAGCATGGAAGCTCTCCAGGCTTTCTTGCTGCCTGGTATTTTATTGGAGAGTGGTTCTGGCACAGAATTCTAAAATATATGCAACAACAACAGTAATTTCCAGGACTGAGAAGGAAGGAGAGATGAAAGGAGTAATTTACCTTCCCCCATCCCTGAACAATAGCAGATGAGGATGTAAGCACATCTCAGCCCTATAAAGTATTAATTGGGACATTTTCTATAGTTCAGCAGTGGAAAAGAAGACAGGAATCGTGCAATGCCCTGAGCTTCTATTCCCAGCCTGGGAGAGAAAAGTGTTCCGTGCTGAGATTTGGCACAGTCTCTGTCTTCTGCTCATGGGGAAGAGAACATTTGCCCAAAGCCTCCTTTACAGAGAGAAGGGAAGATGATGCAGAGACCAAGGAGCTGAACAGGCAATTTTCAGGCAGAGTAGTGCAGTGCAGCTTTGTTGAAGTGGATCTCTAGTGGGGTTCCTATAAATCAAAGGGTGCTGCGTTCCTACCAGTGATCTGCTGAGTAGTCCAACCAGCCAGGGGTCCTGCTTACTCCTCTGAAGGTCTGTGTGTCACAGGGATGCAGAGTCACACCTGTGCTGAAGATCTGCTAGAGAGGAAATGTCAAGAGTGGGCAGTCACTGCTACTCCCCTTTGCTATGTTCTTTAGATGGCTGGAATGGGAAGTCCAAGGACTGGACATTCTTACTTGTCTTGTTCTAGGTATCTGCATCCACAGAAGTCTAGATTTTAGCAGCTGCCAGAGTTTCCTAAAAAATTTTGTCTTCCTCAGTTCCTTTCAGTCA
Organism: Polioptila caerulea; assembly: GCA_013397295.1. NCBI lineage: Eukaryota > Metazoa > Chordata > Aves > Passeriformes > Certhiidae > Polioptila > Polioptila caerulea. The sequence goes on from VYXF01000691.1 coordinate 1,949,472, forward strand.
ATCTATGCTTGTCCAGTGTGAGCATTTCACAAAAGAAAGAAGATGGGGTTGTTGTAGTGTAAATTCAGGAGTCAACCACTGCTCTAGTGAGAAGTCTCAGTCGCTAAAAGGCCCCTGCACCTTGGCCGAGAAAGGCAGAGTTGCTCTAACTCCTTCTCCTTTCCTTGAACTCACACATGGCACGAGAAACCATTTTTTACTCTCCTTGATATTTTTCTTTAATCCAGATGAATGTCATGCTTGAACTGATGTTGCCTTTGGGCTGGAATAAGCATACTTAGCATTTGAGCAGAAGTTCTTGCCGGGAGATTTCTGGGTGCGTGATCAGCATTTCACCAGCGAGTCTGTCCATGGGTACTGAAGTATGGTTACCTTTTACAGTTCACTGAAGCTGGCAGAGTTCCCTACTTCATGTGATGGCAGGAGCTGTGTTTTTCTCCCTCCTACTCTGCCCTTCTTTCACAGTGTTTCTTTGGAGCGGAAGCAGTTCCTTTTCCCATTTCATGTGTGTTACTTCTTCTGAGACTTTTCTTCCAACTCTCCAGCCTTGGAGAAAGGATGCCTCCCAGAAGGGGTCTCACTGGAAGTGGCTTTGCATATTTGCAAAGCTGATGGAAGAGCAGCACCTTTCATTCTGCAGCTACTCACTTTGAATCAAAGGATGCAATACCAGTTTAGTGCTGGCTCTGTAGTGGGAGCAGCAGCCCTTGTGCAGCCTCAGCTGCATAGCCCTCACCTGAAATGCCTGTGAAGTTTTGGGAGATAGGCATGTTCCAGCAGTTCCCAGCCTTTGGGGTGTCTGCTGGGTCACTGTGTTCCTCTCTCTCTTGAATATGAGGAAGAGCTTAATTCAGAGTTGTGGTGCCTAACACCTTGTTTCTTATCCTCTTTCAGATCACCAGAAACTGGAACGTGAAGCTCGAATTTGCCGACTTCTAAAGCATCCAAATATCGGTAAACTTCCTTGGGCTCAGAGGGTGGGGATGAGACAGGAGCAGCAATGTGTCTCAGCTAGCATGCTGTAAGAGAACAGAGAGCTGTAATGTTCACAACAGCTCATCAAAGCTGCCTGTTGAAATCACCTCAATAGTTTTTCTCTCTGACAAATTCTGCCTCCAACCCTGTCCCATTCCTTAGCATCCTGACTCACCAAAGAGTGCCGTGTTCCCGCCTGCTCTACCCCTGCAGAGCTGGCCCTACTCTTTGGGTGATGCATGGCTCTTGTCTGCTCATCTGACATTCTGCAGTGGGAGGGAGGTGTTGTGTTTGTTTTCCCACATCCATCTTCTGTTTGTTCTCCTTGGCCCTCACTGACATGTCGGTTTAAATGCTGTATTCAGAGACGTGCCCAAAGTTAAAGGGAGGTGGGCTAATACTTCAGCTCTTCTCGTTGCAGTGCACTTACTCTGAAAACAAGAGACCAGAACTGAATTGCCCATATTGAAGGAGGAAAAAAGGAGTACTGGAGCAAAGGGAATAGTTTGTCTAAAAATACAGAGGGAGGCAAAATAAGACACAGCATAAAAAAACCCTACCTTATTTACTGAGACATAGAGAGAGGACATGGATTTTTATCTAGTTCCAAAGCACCATGGAAGCTTGGACCATTAATAATCCCCTTTTTAGCTTTTTTAAATAAATAAAGCCTCTAGGATCCTAGCTACAATCTGATTTGAGCTAATTTATTTAAGAAAACATTAAGAAATACCAAACTGCCACTTTTAACCAAACCACAGTTAAATTGCCATTCTTGGGAAGACTATGATGTATTACTTTGTATTACTTTTGCATAACTCAGTCAGTGGAGATAATACTTTAAGGGCATCTCTCTGGTCTTCTGAATTTCAACTATGTAATCACTTGCTCCTGTCCTCTGAAGGCCTGGGAGAGGAAAGGTGCCTTAGAGCATACCCCATGGACTGGCATCTGTACTCTGTTCTGTGTGTGATGAACAAGCAATTTTCACAAACTCAGGACCTCATGTAATGCAAAGTTCCTTAGCAGCAGCTTTTAATCAGCAAGAGCTTTCTTGCCTGAGTGTAGTTGTGGTGCTGGTATGGCTTGAGAGGACCAGGGGCCACCTTCTGCACGAATTTCCACTGATGAATATATTAGCCAGTGAATTTATTGCTCAGCAGTATTCAGACTGACTAAAACTCTAGTTATTACACTTCATTTGCCCTGTAAAACTTGCTATACTTAGTTTAATAGGTGATGTCACTTTATATTTTGACCTTCACTTCCATCATCTCTCCTTTTTATAATTTCTTACATCTTTTCTTTCCAAATATCTCACAGTGTAAATCTTATACACAAAAGGAAAACCACTCTTTTGAGTAAACAGCATGGATAGAGAAATGTATCACATTGCTGGTTCAGTTTTTCAGTTGTAATGACTGGCAGTGCTTGTCTCCTGTTCTGTTTGGAAAAGACAGTTTGCAGGAATATCAGTGGTCTTTGCATTTTCTACAGTGAATTTCTTGGCTTCCTAGAAAGAACAGTTTTTCTTTTAAGAAAAGGAACTAGTCATTGTAAACTCAATGAGTGCTTACAAATGAAAATAAGGGAATTAATTTTTATGCCTACAACACAGAATCAAAGTGCATTGAAAAAGACCTCAGGAAGTCATATGGTTCATTCAGCAGTCCTGTGGAAATCTTTTATACCTAGCTGGTTCCAGGCATGTTTGTACTTAAAAACCTTAAATCCTTCCACAGCCCCTGGTGACAGTCTTTCAAATGTTTCATTTTTTTGTCAGTTAAACATTAAAAACATAATTTGCCTTTCGCTTAGCTTGTGGTTTCTAGGGCTATCTGGACTATCTGTGGAAAGTGGTTTTTCTTTCTTGTAACAATCTTTTACATATTTGAAGACTGTTATCATGTCTCTTTTTAGTCTTTTTCTTCAGACTAAACAAACCCAGTTCTTTCAATCTTTTCTCATATGTCATGTTTTCTAGACCTCCAGTCCTTTTTTTTCCTTCCACATCTCCTCCTTTTCTGGACTCTCTCCAGTTGCTTCATATCTCTCTAGAAATGTGATGCCCAAAACTGGACATGACTGAGGTCATGTCAGTGCTGTCCAGAGGGGAAAGAATTGCTCCACCTGTCCCACCAAGGATGTTTGTTTTGTACATCAGCCTTTGAAGCTTTTCATTTAAATATATTGATGATGCACATTTGTTTTTCGACACATTATTGGTCCAGACTGCTTTCTGCACAACTTCTGGCCAGCAAATACTTTTTTCATCTTGTATAAATGAGAATCCCTATTGAACTGTGTGTTACTTTTGTCTTTATTAAAAAAGACACAAAGAAATCCAGTCTGGATTCCCCCTCCACATTTGTCAAAACCATTTTGATTTATCTTCTGCTAGTGTAAAAGGGTTGCAGCTCCCACAGTAACGTGGTCTTTGATAACAGTGCCATATATTGAATCATGTACATAGTTAATAACACTGCTGAATACTGTTGGACTCCAGTCAAACTCTTGATGATATCACTTGATACATTGTTCCAGTTTGACAGTGATCAATTTTGAGTATTTTTTCAATGAGTTGTATACACTGTTGTCAGCTAGTTTTGAATACACATTTTTTCTTAATTGCATGTGGAAAGAGCATGTAAGATGCTGTCAGAAGCCTTGCTGAAGTCCAGATGCTACATGCATTGCTGCTTCCATGTTCCTTGGACTTGTTATGTTGTCATAGAAAGGAAACATGTTGTTCTGATATAGTGTTTTTTTTCCTCAAAATGTGTATTAGCAGTTAGTAGTCACCTAGTTACTGGCATTCCATGTTGTAAACTCTTCTGGGTGAGTACTTGGTGTGTTGCTCAGTGTGAGTAACACAGCAGAAACCATAAAGAATTCTGCAGCTTTTGCACTTGCTTTCCGTTTCAAGTTTTGTTGTTACTGTTTTTGTTGCTGTGTTGCAGCAAATCATGTTCTTCTACAGGGACCTGAGCCTGTCATGAGTCTGGGGCAGAAGGCTGAAAGTTAGAACTCTGTGAGGCAGGCTGCTTTTGTCTCTTGCCTGTACACAGGTCATAAAACAAGCCTGTTGTTGAATTTACTGCAGGACAGTTGATTCTGGACTGCAATGCTCTGACCATAACACTGCTACTCTGATAAAATAAAGATTTCTCCAGATACAAAGTAGTAGTGATATTTCCATTTGCTGTTGCTTTTTTTTTTNTTTTTAATGACTGCTTTCTGACTTATCCTAACGTGCCTTCATCAAATACCAGCTCTAATTACAGGCTTTGGCTCTGTGGTTGGGTGTTTGGTTTGTCTTTAGATGCACATTAAGGCCAAGGTAATCACAGTGGAGTAATCCTTCTAAAAGCTTGGTGTTGCAATAAGGGGTTTTTTTTGTCTGGACAAAAGAAAGTTGACTTGAGGCAATTTTCTTCTGATTTCTGACTAATGGTATGATACGGAATGTGTCATTATAGCTGGTCAGACTTCAGTCGAGGAAGGACTTCTTTCCCTCAATTTCAATTTGTTCTTTCTCATTCTGACAACTTCTAGAGAACTTTGCATTCTGGCCCAGAGAGCCATTTGCCAGCCATGGTCATCAAATACAGCAGAATTGGACAGAGATCAGTCAGTGATCTGTTCTTTTCAAAAAAGGCACCCATTACTGAGGATATGGATGTGTAAAAAAGGCAGAAGACAATATCATTAAAACCCCACTGTCCATAAAGAGATAAAGTGCCTGTGGAAGTTGGCAAGAGTTATGGCTCTGAGGGAAATTCCACTTCTAGAACAACTTAGTGTTCCAGTGATTCACTTACATATAGATCTTGTGACATTAGGCATGGCTGTATTTGTGAACATGTAGAAGGGAATGATACAGTTGCTTCTCTCTTAATCCCTGTTTTGCTGGAAAGAAGCAGATTTCTGTAAGGACACTCATAGCCCTGACCCTTCATTTGCAGATACTTGGCTGGTTATGCCACTGAAACTTGTGCAATTGCTAAGATGAGAGCTAAACTTACAACATCTTGAATATCAACTCCTGCTTACAGGGGCAGCTCTTTTGGTCTTCTGCTTAGGTGAAAACTTTAGTCAGTCTGAAAATCTGGATTTGATTTTTAAGTCCTGTAGTTCAACCACTGCAGACCCTGTCTTTTGAAACATTTATTTTTTTCCCCATGCTTCCTGCTACCCATCGAATGTTTAAAGCAGTGACAGAGCTGGGAACCCTAGAATCTTCCTGCGGGTTTGTTCAGTGCAGATATGAAGTTCAGAAAAGTGTTAAACTGTTTCCTGTCTTAGGACTCCCAAAGCAATAATGATGCAAAATTCAATAAAAATCATCATTCGTAGTTTTGAAAAGTCTTTTCTAGCATTCTCCTACAAAAGTAGGGCTGTGACTTGTTCAGTGTACAGAGCAGAAGTCTGCTCTTCCTGTGGATTTTGTCCACTGTGTTGTTAGGTGTTGCCCTTCTCCTAAATTTTCTTTGTTATGGCAGTCTAAATATGTGCCTCTTCTCTGGATTTGTCACCACTTGATCTGTACTCTTTCTTAGGTATTTTTAATCCAACTGTACAGAAGTAGTTCTTGAATATCTTTTGTTCATTTTTGGAACTGAGCACTTCTGGTTGGTCATTGTGCCCCAGCTCATGGCAGCCCATTGCTGTGAAGAACTGTATACACTTAGGTCTAGAATAATAAAAACATATATTTTAAGAGAGGTTGGTAGTAGCCCAAGAGCCAGAGCCAAATTCTTTTTCTGATTTCTGCCTTTGTATCTTCTGCTGAACTGCTTCAGAGTTAATTTCTTTGAGGGAATTTATAGCAGTGGTGAAATGCTGTTCTCAGCATCTATCAGAATTATTGCTTTTTCAGGTTTTTCCCACTTCAGACTTCTCCAAAATATGCTTGCACCTGAATTCTTCTTATTTTAACTTCTATCTGTTGGCTTTTCTCAGCATAAAACCACAAGTTTGGACATATTCTTATTTAAAATGGGGGGGAAATGGTATAGAAATCTCCTGTGAATTAGAAGAATTTCTTTTTGACCCAGCTGAGTTTTATTTTCTTTGACAAGTGGTCTGTTCTCCTAGTACCTCTGAGTTGTAGGAGTGATTTTGATGGATGTGTATAAGAAAGGGCTCCAGTTTGTGAGCCCTTAAATGATGGTTACAATTGAGATGTGAAGTTGGGCAAAGACAGAAAGAAGGATACTGTGCCTCTGTGTACAGCCCAGCTGGAGAATCCCACACACTCATTATGAACCTTTGGGGCAAACACGGTGCATGGATCGCGTCCACAGACTCAATACTGGGTTTGTTGCCTTGGTGGTATCAGCCAAACTTCAGGTTCACTCATTCCTTATTTTTGATATTATTTGATAACAAAGCCTTCAGTATTTCCCCCCTGCTGCCATTTGGAATGTTTTCCTATCACCTTTTTCTTCACAAGAGATTTGAATTCTTCCTTAGTGAAGAAGAAAAAGAGCGTGGGCTGTGTTTTGCTGTAAACAGCAGATTTCCTTGTTTTCATTTGGCTGCAGGCATCCAGACTGCCTTTGCAATTGGGACAGAAAGGATGTGATGTGCAAAGAATAGTTAAAGTGCTGGGGATTCTCCTGTGTTTTGGCCATGATTGTTGCCCTATGGATACTCAGTGGTATCCAAGTGAGATGTTCCCATGCATGGCTGGTTGTTTAAAACTGCTGCCCTGTGATTTCTATTGCTGGGGCACTGCTTCTGGTGCAGAGGGGATGGTATTGGGAAGGTGGAGTAGGGGGAAAAGAGACCTTGTAGGAAGAGTTATGCTTTGGGACTTTCTCAGTTACTGAGCAGCTTTTCCTTGGAAGTGTCATGGGGCTGTCTGAGAGGACAGCAAGTTGCTGAGCTTCCTAAGAGGTCAGACAATAATATTCTTGGACTTATGCCTTTAACCTGCTCTCCTCCTGCCTTGCCAAAAGAAAAAAAACACCAACAGACTTCATTTTCACCTGAAGTGAGTTCCTGCTAGAAAGTTTGAGCCTTTGAGCTGCAAGTTATCATTTGTTATTTCCAGTCTCTGCACTGTTATATATTTAGGTGAGTGCCCATGCATGTTTGCCTGATAGAATGCTCCCCAAAACCTCAGATAGTCCACCTTTTCATTTCTCATTCTGATTTTCACAGTTAATTCTTTCACTATGATTTACATCTGCATGTTTTCTTCTTTTACTGCCACCTCTTCCTATAGTTTTCCATGTAATTTTAAGAAAACCATTTCTTCATAATCCATCTCAATTTGGGAATAGAGTAAAAATTGCAATTTTTTTCTTGCCAGAGGATATATTTATTCTGTACATATTTCTAGTCTGTACTAGAGATATATTTGGATTCTGTTATTCATCTATTTAGCTGTGAGGTCTATCTGTGTGCAAGCAATCGCTTAAAAAAATAAATAGTGGGACAAGGGCCAGATTCTGTGCACTCAAAGGTGCTGCAAAAATCAGAAGAGGATTCCCCTACTTCCCCCTTCCCCCTGATACTGAGGAATGGAGGGAGCCTCCTTTGTGATCCCTGTGCCCACGGCCTGGCTGCAGCCGGGGGTGGCTGTGCTCTGGTGAGACCCTGCAGGCGACAGGCGGCCTTTGGAGCAGAGGGGTCCGGGCTGGCCGGGCACAGCGAGGCACGGCCTGAGAGCACTGGGTTCCCACAGCAAGCTTTGGGGGTGGCAGGCAGAGCCTGCCTGCATGGAGTCATCCCCCATGGCAGGAATGCCAAGATGCAGAGCGTTGTATGAGAGATCTAAAATTTGTCGTGGCCACTATCTGTATTTTATTAATTTTAATGAAGTGGGCGTTCTCTGCGTATTTTCTTTGAAACACCAGTGAAGTTGGCTTGTTATTATTTTGAGTGTTTTTAGAAAAAGCTCTCATATAATACCAGTGGTTATCAGAAATACTTTGCTTATCTGCTATGTGGCTAATAGGAAATTATTAATAACAACTCTGGATGGTCGTGATTGCAGTGCTATCAGGAGAGCAGGAAATATTCCTGTGAATGCACTCTTTTGGCTCATCTAATGTTTAAGTAGGGCATTCTAAATGTCATGTATTGTGCTGAACTTCAGCTTTTCAATACAGACATTATAAAATCAAAGGAAAAATAACATTTACTTGGCACTAAAATATTTTTTTAAAATACTTTATGGGTTTTTTCTTTTTACTTTTGCTTTTTACATCTGCGGAAAGACAGGTTTCTTAACAGGAAAGGTAGTGTTCTCCCTGCAGCTCCTTTCTAGGCTGTGAATTTCTGTACATGAGGGAATTTCTCAACTGGGCACTGCCTTAGCCTCATTTTTTAGGGCTAGAGAGTTAAAAAGGTTACAGTGAGAACAATGGTGAGGGGGACAGGAAATCCACCTCAGAGCTTGTGGGCCTTTTCCTGCTTCCTTCGCACTGTTCCTTGCCTTTCTTTGCAGAGCCTGCAGTAGCTTGGTTCTGCCTGAACCTGAGCAGAGTGTTAACCATTCCCCCTTCCCTTCCATTTTCCAAAGCTTTGGAACTGCACTTGGTGTGAAATGCTGTGTGTCTGGGAAGTCTGCAGCAAGCTGGTGTACGTCCAGCATAGCATGACCTCGCCATGTCAGATGTGGGACAGGAGGGACGGAGAGCACGTTTCTGAGGGGCTGGTGAGCTGCTGTGTCCTGTTAGCTAACTGTCCTGCTGCTGCTGGTCACTGCTCTGGCAAAGCTGGTCATTAGCTACTGGACAGATGATTTCTAGAGGATTATTTGCATTACACAATTTAATGCTTTTTAATAGCAAATTTTTAATTAAAAGGAGAGTCCTTTTGGAAGCAGCCTGAGCAGCTGCAGCTGAATTCTGTGTGTTTAATGTAATTAGAGAAACAGCTGGGGTGGGAGCTGAGCACCCAGCTCACAGGCAGTCACAGGTTGGTGGTGGCTCCTGGCGGGACAGGCATCCTGAGTGTTGTGAAGCGTGCAGGAAGTGTCCTGGCACACAGCCTGGCTTGGAGATGGTGGGACAGGTCCCATCTTGGCTGCCCAGGCTGGTGAGCAGCTGGGGAAGCAGAGTGTGGGTGGCAGCCATCTGCGTCAGTTCACTTGTCACTTGTGCTGCCATGGACGGTGGTGCTCAGTTTGCAGTCTGTCAGGCCATGTGTATTTGTAATAGTTTCAGCACCTCCTGGCACGTTGCAGAGTATCAATGGAAGAGGACATCAGGTAGGTTTTATCCTCCAGTTTTATTTTGCTACTTCTGGTATGCAGAGTTCTTGAAATAAACCCTTGCAGCATCTCTTACCTTCTCCATTTCTCCACGATACAGGCATATGTCAGATGTCTGGTTGAAAGTTGCTGAAAAGTGAAGCTGTGGTTGTTCCTAATGAGTGGCTGGTGTTTAAATAACATGGTTCAATCCAGAAGATCCCAGAGCACTTTTGAGTAGGGATTACTGTGGCTGCATGGAAGAGTTCCTCTGTGCAGTTACCATGCCTCAGGAGACAATCTCTGCATTGTCTTGTATTGGCTCTGCAACACCAGCAATTTAATTTGAGAGCCCCAAATATTGCATAAACACAGCACTCGATGTGTGTTGGTGCAGAGGCAGTTGGCTGGTGCTGTCCTTTATGTGCCCATAGTATCAAAATGCTTTACACTTAGGAGCACCAGTGAACCTCTGTTTAGCAGACAAGATTACCTGTAGCTTGAACACTTTCCCTAAGGACAGGCAAAGACCACTGATATGTAGGAGCAAGCACATTTCAGCCCATGTTACCTTTTCCTAAGCAGAGAAGTGTGATTGCTCCATGAAGATACTGGGAATTGTCCTGTGAAATTCTGCTTCTATACTTGCTTTTTGTTGCAACTTTGGAAACTTCTTTGCTTTAAGATATTTACTTGCAGCAGATTGCCAGAAATCACCCTGTGTTAACAAGAGCCTGCCTGCCCCAACCATGGGCTAAGCCCTTGTACAGCCCTGCTCTGCAATTTCCTGTGGATATGGGATACAGGGAATGTTCATCCTGGGGCTTATGTGGCAGGCATAATGCTCCTGGCCTGTTGTGCTTGACGTAAGAGGAAAAAGACGATAATATTCAGCACACTGGACAGAGTGAAAGGAAGATGTGGGTCAAAGCTAGACTAGACATATTCTATGTTTGTGGCCCCAATACCAATTAGCCTTTTAGATATGACCTTTTAAAGATGAGACACCTGTTGCTATTCAATATCTTCTGTTCTTGTAGTTCAGGATTTTTATAAAATTTGATAGCTCATTTCTGACTTCTTCATGATTCACTTCAACTCTTGCATTCACAGAGCCTTGCTTTGCGTGACTCAGCAGCAATTTGCATTTGTTGTTAGGCTGGTGCAGTTTGTTATGAAGGAGATTTTCCTCTTATGTTCAGTTGGTTTGTATCACACTCAGGCATCAGAGAGCTGAGGCTGTCTGTACAGGGTCACTTTATTCAGGCATAGAATGCAAACCATATGGCACGACTGTTACTGCATTGCTGTTTTTCACTAAAATGCCTGATTTTCTCTCATTAATATAATAGCTTATCAGTATTATTTTCTTTCTAAAATAAAAAGTGTTAGTGCACAAGGATTTTGAAACACTTTCCAGTAGCAGCTTGAAATTCTGTTCTTGAGGCAAGATTTCCAGTGAGGCTCTGAAGACAGCAGGCAGGGAAAAGTAGTGTTCACAGCAGATGTTCTTAGAAAGTGCTTGAACTCCTGGTACACAGCTGCTGTTAGGTTCAGTAACCGCAGCACGTCCCCTTGAGCCACTCTGTGGTATCAGGCTCTTCACAAATGCTCTGGATTGTGTTAGGGCCTCGGACCTTACACACACAGACAGAGAAAAACTTGGCCTAACTTGCATCAGGGCATGCTAAAGACCTGCATTTTTGGGGAAAGGCAGCCATTTGGTATCGCTGTTTTTCTGTTGTTAGTTTCTTTTCCAAAAGACCAGCACTGTGAGAGACACTGTCTGTACAGGTAAATCAGTTTACATGGGATAAAGCTGGAGACAGACTGAGGGGAGAAAAGGATGCTTAAAGCAGTTAGCTAGGTTGTGTGTTGTGATGGCTCACAGCTCTTTAACAGTGCACTTAGGTGTGTGCATTTAAAATTGGAGGGACAGCTTTGAGTAGCAGACTCTTGGTGTGATCCTTGGTCGAGTACCACTGCAGTACCAGATTCAGACTACACTTTAAAAAAAAATTAGGCTTTCTTTGTGGCTTGCTGAAAATATTGTTTCAATAAAGATACTGTATATTGAAACTGCTTATTCCTCCCAGAATCTAGGTGCTTCTTGGAGCTATCATCCAAGTGGTGATGCACTCTTTCTGCTGAGTAAGCAGCTGGTCTTGTTGGAAAGGTTTCTACCTCCCAGTCTGTAATTGATGCTGCTCCTTTGGACAGCATTTGTTCTGGCAATGCTTACTAGTGCTCTGGGTTTTTTTAGGTATTACTTTGAAAGTTATCTGTAAGACTTGTCAGTCTTACAAAATGAGATGTGCTTTTGAACTCTACAAAACCTCTGTTTTTGTGTATGGATGGGACTTTTTTTTCCCTGAAAAAAACTTTGTGTGAAGTCTTTCACTGTATCATGTAATTGATTTAGTGCCTTGTTGTCTGACTTGCTTCTGTTTTCTTTCTCACTCCCCTCTGTCTGTTCTTGTGAACCCAACCATTGTAGTACATACAGGAGAGCTCTTTGAATAGGAAGAGTCATCAGGTGACTCCAGCTGTGAGTGGTGTTGGCAGGGTGTCATTTCCTACATCTGTAAGAATCCCTGTGTTGGAAGTGGCTAGGAAGGAAATACGGTTTGAATTGCTGCTTCTGGGTAACAGAATCAGCTAATAGAAATAATCCACCTCATCTTCTGGTGAATAGAGTGAGATGAGCTTCCTTGACAAATGCTGATCTCTTTTTAGTTTGGTCATATTTTGAAGGATTCTGTTACTGTTGTGCAACTTCCCTCTTGCTGCAACTTGAGACTCTTTGTGATGTGTTCATTTGTCTAACCTGTTATGCTAGACTCATGCATCACTGATCCCCTGATGAGAGAGAGAAAAAAAAAGAGTACTGTAATATTTTTGAAGAAAATTTTAACTGGATGAATACTTTTCGTTTTGTTTCTCTGTTTTTCTTATTATGGATAATCAGGCTTGGGGAGTACTTTGCCCTCCAGTGTCTCCATATAATTATATTTTTCACTCTCTCATAACCTCTGTCAGAAGGTTATAAAGATATGAGCTGACTTTGTGGTCTCTGCTCAACTACTGTGTTAAAGCTGAACTTGTGGTACTAAAGGAGCTGTTAGACAGTGTGTCAGGACCAGCAGCCTGAGAAAGAAATGGGATCCTCTTTTCATGGGAATATGTTTGAAACAGAGGTTAGCCCAGTACTTGAGTTTTGCTCTTGGAACTGGCCATTCAGGAACCTGAGTTCTGCCTTCAGGTGGAGGACATTTGCACAGGTGATCTGTAAGCAGAGAGAGCCCTATGCTGGCTGGATAGTGAAGGTGTCAGATGTTTTCTGATGTTTGTGTATCTTCATGGTGAATACTCACACAGTGTGGATCATATTTGTGAACCACCAAAGTGGAGAGGAGGCACAGAAACTTTTAAAATGTTTTTTATCGTTCAATTACTTCTGAGTATATGCCTTTTCATGGACTAGCTGAATAATTTTGGAAAAGACAGGTTGTGTTTTTAAGCTAATCATCCCTTAGTTAGGGAAGTTAGCACTGTAGTAGAAAGCAGGGCATTTTAACTTTGCACGTCAGCAGAATGAACCATGGCCTCAGAGCAGTCCATTGCCGTCTCCTTGCTAGTCAGGAAAGCTCTGCAGGAGGGTAGGTAAGCAAAACTTTAGGGTGAAAGGACACTGGGTTTTATTTCTGTTCTGCTACTGGGTATTGCTTTTATTTCTTTGCATCAGTATGAAGTTAGGGCTGGAATTGAGAGTCACAAGAGTTTTGGTGTATTCCGACTTTTTTTTAATAATTTCTGACTCCCCTCATTGCTGTCTCCCTCTGCACTTACAGCCTACTATTCTGAGCTGTCACTAATTATTCCTATGCAAGGTGGTGGTGCCCAGTGTAATTTTTCCTATGGCTTTCGTGGATTTTGCTCTTCTACCATTACTCCCTGAGCTTTGTAACCTCAGCAGATGAAATCCCTGGCAGATTTTGTTCCAGCATCATTGTGGGCTGCTGTGAGGAGGCAGCTCCCTTGTTAAGTTAATAATCTGTGTCCTGCCTTCAAGGCCTTCTTTTGCTGTGCAGCCCCAGGGTGGTGCACAACGTCAGTATTTATGAAGTGACCCTGTTGTCCTGTCATGATTCCTCACCTAAGGATGCAAGTAGTGTTTTACTGTCCTTGAAGGCTCTTTTTGCTGCCTCTGCCACTCTCTGCCAGCTGAATTGCTACTTCCTTCCTTTTTCATAATGTAGCTGACAAAATTGCTTTCCTTGGGACAAAGGAATAGCACTGATCAGCTCATTTGTGTTTTATTTTCTGATGTAATTTGCTGCCCAAATCTTTGTGTCAAAGTTTATCGTTCGCTGTTTCTCACTTCTACCTGCAGAAGTGTTTGCTTGTCTTTCTCAAGGCTGCTGTTCTCAGCATGCTGGTGGCTGTACTCCTCCATCGTGGTTTCACTCATGCCACTCTCCTCTGTGCTTGGGGTTTCTTGCAGTGCTTTGGTGACCATTCAGGTGCCAGAGGAAGGAGAATCCTTTTTCATGCCCACTGAGCATCAGCAAACATGACCTTGTTAGTGCATTCAGCTTTCCTTGAAGTTTCTTCATCTGTTCATAGAGTCTCTCCACAGACTTTTGCCTGTGTTCTGGGCCTCAGCTCTTGTTGATGTGCTTTTGTCCTGCTTTTACCTCATGCAGTCTTCACTGGAGTGAAAACTGCCCTGCACTGGAAATCCAAGTGTCTTTTTCAGCTGCTTTCCATCCTGTTTCCAATCTTGAATAGAAATCTTCTGTCCTAGGAAATACCTTTCTTCTCACTTGTATTTTTGTAAAGCTGCCTCTTCTGGTTTCTGCCAAGTGCTTGGGAGGCAAGTTTTCTTGTAAACACAGATTTGTATTGCAATAAAGTAGTTATAAACCCAACTAAAACTGCTTACTTGGAAGAGTTTTTTGTTTGCAGCAAGTGATTTACAGGACATGGTTTGTCAGGAAAACCAGTTCTCACACACTAGGAACAGCATGTTGCACCTGAATGCTGTACTGGCTTGTTCACAGCCTCTTGCTGGATGGAGTGCTCCTCCCAAACCCCTGCAGTTAGATATGCAGTGGAAATGCTAAGGAAAGGAACCTGGCCAAGGGACCAGGTCAGAGAGCTTGTAGATAAAGGGTGGAAAAATATGGGAATCAACCAGCAAAAAGAACAAGGAAAGAATTAAATCCTCAGAGGAAGGGTACTGGCAGTGGTCTTTGCACATCTGTGCTACTCTCTTGTGGGTTTGAGTGTGTTTGCATGCATGTGGAAGGGTGCCTTAACAAAGGAGGGTTGCAAGGAGGAGTAGAGGAGAGCACTGGCAACATGTGCAAAAGCTGTTCCGTATGTGCCAAGTGCTAGTTTGAAACATTCCCAAGGCAGTGATGGTAGCTGACGTCATGCACTGATAAGAGGTGCAAACTGACTTGATACTGACAGAGAGAAAATCATGATGCTGGGAAAATCAAGGCAGGTCACCTGCATTGTATGTGGAAGAGAATGGAAGAGAGGGAAGAGAGGCAAAGGTACCACTGAAGTGACAGAGCAGGATAATGAGATTTTTCTTTTAATGATGAGAACAGTCAACACTACTTTGGTCAATACTCAATTACAGGGTGTTAAAGTGGCTAAGAGCCAGTCTTGTCTCTGCTAGTTGCTTTACTTGGGTGAATCAATAGGCAAGGACTATAGATGGCCATGTGAAGACTTGTTCGAGTCAGGATGTGAAGGTTTAGGAATTGAGTCAAAGGGGATTGCTAACTTGTGAGTGATTGGCAGGGAAAAGAGTGAAGTTCTGCAGCTGAGGAAAGAAGCAAAAAGTAGAGTTTATGTAATCATATGAAGTTTGTCCTCCTGGGTTACAATAGTGCCTAGAATGGTCAAAGAAATGGAGATTTTGATTCAGACAAGAGGAAACGGCACTGTGCTGAATGCATAGATACAATAGTTATTGCCTGTGTGTAACGTGGGGAAAAGAGAACAGAACCTCAGAGATCCCAAAATATCAGGGGATAGTGGCCCATCATAGGCCTGGGACATGGAACAGTAAAAGATAAAAAGTAATGCAGGTAGTAGGTGCAGAATTAAGGAGGGATAGCTGAAGGTGGATGAAATTTTGAGAAGAGGAATGTGATCAAATACATCTTTGGAAACCAGCAGGTCAGGAAAAGGAGATAAAAAACAGATTCTGAATTTTGGGTAAAGATTTGCAGTCTAAGTCAGAATGAAATGAGGGAAAAGAACTAACAGAAGAGAACATCATTGAGCCTTACAGATAGAAATGGCAGAAAGGAGACCAATGGTACTGACATGCAGGTAGGGTCAGAAGTCAATTTGTGGATTGAGGGCTTGTTTTGGGACTTGGAAAAAGGTTTGTTTTAAGTAATAATGAATTGGGAGAGATACCGAAATATGAGCATGTAGGAGAAAGTTGGCAGATGTGAAGGAAGGGTACTGAAACATTAGAGAGGAAGAATGAACAGGAGGTCAAAGATACTCAGAGCTTGTTTTGATGCTGGAGAGGGGTGAATTTATGTGCAAGACACCCATCTGTTCCTTTGAGATAATGGAAGGAAATAGGTCAGTAAGGGAGCACACACAGTAAAGGGCATGGGGAATTAATAGACTGAGTAGGTTGAGGGAGAACTTGGTTGTGTGCATGAGTTTGATATGTGAAGTGTTGTATTTGCTACATGCTCTGTAAATCTCCAATTCTTGATTGTTTTTGCAGTGCGACTCCATGACAGTATTTCAGAAGAAGGTTTCCATTACCTCGTCTTTGATCTGTAAGTGTCTGTCTCTGATGCTTCACCAGTGATGCAGGCACATTGAGGTTGACTAAGAGTGGAATAAAAAGCACCTGCTTTAGTATAATTCTCCCTTTCCCTTTTGAGACTTGTAAATACTTCTGGCTTGTTTCACAAAAATCTACTGACTGTGTGGTGGGGATCGACCAGGAAGGCTCCTGGCACCGGGTGTAAGTGTGGGATGGCAAAGAATATCTGTCCTGTGTATGGAGACTATTTGATTTTTGTCTCTGAGGCAGCCCAGTGGGGGTCAGAGGAGGGCTGTCCTTCCCAAGCTCAGTGTACACTAAGCTCAGCAGAGGTGTGAGGGCAACTTGTGCACGGTGTGTCAACAGTGTCCTGTGCACTGCTGGTGAAAAGGCAGTCCAAGGGCTCAGTCATGTGGACATAACAGTTCTGGTGCCATGGTGGTGGAGCTCTGCCCTGGCTCCCCTGTAACGAGTGTCCCACACAGGCTGTGGCCAAGGGCCCAGGTGGGTGGCCATATACATCCTGTGCAGCCTTTAACTGCACAAGCATGGGCTCTGTAACAGCCTTTGTTCTTTTGCACTCCAGGGTTACTGGTGGGGAGCTCTTTGAAGACATTGTTGCTAGAGAATACTACAGTGAAGCAGATGCCAGGTAAGTGTTTCCAGACCCTTCCATACATGTTCCAAGTACATGTAGAAGTGGAATGAGTTTACTGGTTGCTGAGCTGCATGTGGCTTTGTTCTAACACTCTCACCCCTTGTGTGGGACAAAACAAATCCTCTGCTGCTATTAGCATGAACTTATTGTCACCAGACAGCCTGACTCAGTACAGCTCTAGCCTTGCCCACTTATAGACGTTGCTGTCTCTGCCACTTGCAGATGCTGTGCTCTTTGCTGGGAGAGACACTGCTAGCAGCTTTGTCTGCCTGGCCTTTTTGGTGGGTGGTGAGGGTGGGTCCTTACTGAGAAATGGAGGGCTGTGAGGGTACTGCCTGCTTGCCCTTCTTCTTCTAGCAGTGTTTCCAGTGACGTGCACTGCTGTTGGGCAGATCCATTCAGTTTGCCTGTGTCTAGGTAATGGTTTACAGGGTGGTGAGGAGCGGGCTTTGAAGGCTGTGTTTCTGTGGAAGCCCTCTCTGACTGTCAGCTGGTCTGTGCAGTGACAGAAGGCCCAATATGAGAGAGCAACCTTCACATTTTAGCGTTAAAAAGATTTAGAGTTTTACCCTTCTGTTCCTGATTGTATCCCCTCTCTCCCACGTGTGAGTTTCCTGGTGTGGCATGTGCTAGTCCCTGTTTATACAGGGTGGATGCTACGTGCAGCAGTAGCTGAGGGTGTTGTCTGCCCCATCCATCTGCTGGACATCTGGAATCAAAGCTGGGATTAGGCCACTCCTGTCCTGCTTTTGTACGGCCCGGGAGTGGCCCAGTGGTGACATTTCACCCTGCTTATTCTGCAGTCATGTTCTTATCCCATACTAACCCTTGCTGAAGCAGAAATCAGGGGAGCCATGAGAAGAGAGGAGTAAGAAGGAAGCCGTGGGTACTGTGGCAGGTTGAGCTTGGCAGACTTTAAGCACTCTAAGGAAGACGATATTGAGTGCAGGGAAGGCTCGAGAGCGTGACCTGGGGTGTTGGTGTAGGTACCACTAATGGAGTCTGCAGGCACTTATTTGCTTTCCCCATGATTCACTTACAGCCTCTGTCTTCTGGGCATTGCAGGCTTTCAAATGAGGCACTGCCCTGCATGCTCTGCCAGGAGCCATCTGGTGATTGGGAAGGCCAGTGAACTCATCAGCTCTGCTGGAGCTCCTGGCAGAGAGGTCTGAGAGCCCCAGAGATGTTTTCAGTGGGGTGTACAGATCTTGTAGGCACAGCATCTCAGATGGATACACAGTCAATCATGCTGCTCTGCCTTGATGTTGGGAAATTTTGAGGTTATCAATCATAATCCTTCCCCTGTTCCTCTTGCCAGTGCCTGTTCCCTGAAGTGCTCAAAAGCTGTCAGTGACTGACAATGCTCAGGAAAATTATGGCAGGGTTAGGGGAAAAGGAGGACTGTCTGTTGCTCTGTGAGCCCTCCTTAGGGTGCTCAGCCCTCTGACTGTCAGCTGGTCAGGTCTCCAAGTGCCCACAAGACGACAGAGTGAAACTCCTCCCTTTCTCTCCCCATGCTTGCTGAATTCCAGAGCAGTCTGAGAGAGCGAGGGAGCGAGGTCCGTGCCAATCTGCCGTGTTTGGCTCGCCTGGGACACCTCACACTTTTGCCATTTTTGGCCAGAAAATCTCTCTCGCTCAGACTCAGCTCTGTTCTAATTATACATTTTTGTTTTGGGAGCAGGGAGATTTTCATGGATTCCGACCCTGAGGCTCATACTGCCAGCTCCAGAGGGGTGGGGGTAGTAAATACACAGTGCCGCTCCTCCTCTCCTCTTCCTCTCCTCTCCTCACTCTCTTCCCATCTTTTCCTATAGCCTTTTTCCTTCCCTGAAATATTTCACTCATTTCAAATTTGTTCCTCTGAGATTTGTAGAAGTGAGCGAAGGGTCTGAGAGATCCTACATGAGGACATAGACCTCTCTGAGTTATCCACATCTGCATGCTTACTGCACAGCCGTAGTTGTCAAAATCCCTATTCCATTCCACGTTCACTGTTGGGAGCCAAATAAATGTTTAGTGGAAGAGATGGTTCCAACCTGGAATCTCACCCATGGGTGGATTGTGCTGTCATTATGCGACAGGTGTAAATAACATCTTGTTTTTGTCTCTGTGGTTTACAGCAGTGGGAAGGGCAGAGACAGGGCTTTCTGTGAGCTGGGGGAGTGCAGCACGCTGCACTTAACGGAATGAGTCTGCTTTTCAGATTACTAACCCGTTAAGTGGGATCTGTACTTAAAAGGCACCCAGCAAGCGGGTGTGTGTGCACTTTGTGTATATAAAGTGCTTGAGATGCTGCTCTGAAAGCTTTGCAAACTGGCAGGCACCCAGGCGTTGTCATCCTGAGTTTGCTAGGGGAGGCTGCTCTCCCAAAGTTTATTCTTTGCTCGGGACTAGCCCAGTGGAATGTTTCCTGGAGCAATTTGGTCTTGCTTGCACAGTTTTGGCTGCTGTTTGAAGATACTCAGATGCCTTGGTTGTTCTGTGTGGGGTGGGCACTGTTGGCTGTAGGAACAAGTGAGAGGCTTAGTATGATGGGAAGGGAAGGAAGGAAATGATGGGAGGTAGGAGAGAGGCTTTGTGGTCCTGCTACAGAAAGGATGTTTGGCATCCTGTTGCTGGGGGGCTGGGGTTGTTCAGCTGTGGTGGTGCTGAGCTGTGGCATCCAGTGGTCATGATTAAGAGATTCAGCATGAGATCTTGAATGCCCTCTAGCACAAATATAAAAGTTAGGGAAATAGTTCTGGAATGAGATGAGATGTTAAGTGTGTGTGCATAACTTTTTGTGTCTCTCCCTTTTATCTTGCAGCCACTGTATTCATCAGATACTGGAGAGTGTGAATCACATTCACCAGCATGATATCGTGCACAGGGACTTGAAGGTAATGTTTCCTCTGTGCTGTAGTCTGAGGAGAGAAGCCAGGGGATCATTGGAAGAGGCAAGACAGGAATATTGTGTTGCCAGCTGGCAGGGATTTTTGTGTGGGTTTTTTTTGGGTTTGGTTTTTTGTTGTGGTTTTTTTTTTTTTTTTTTTTTAACTTGAACATATTAGAGTGTCAAAAATCTTTGAAATGGATTGGCTTTTCCAGACAAATGCCTCTAAGTTTCCAGAGTAGTTGTATAATATCACTAAGAGCAGTTTTTCTAAATGGTCTGTCATCCNAACTTGAACTGGGTTCAGGGGTTCCTGAAGCACCAATTTGCTTCTTCAGAGTTTTCTAGAGGGCTGGAGGGTGTGCTGAACTCCCAAGGAAGCTTTCAGTCTTTGTGAACCTTGCCAGCTCCCAGCCTCTCTGAGGCAGCTCCAGGATGGAGTAGTTGTGAACCTTGGAGAGAAGTATGCTTCCAGACAAACTTGGGTAGGATTCATTATAATGAAGGACACTTTCTAGTTTGTGATTGAAGAGATCTCTAGAGACCTGGAGCAATCTTTGTTCAATCTGCCAGGATGAGTTTGTCTGCACAGAGCATGTGTATTTTTATTCTGCAGTGTGGCCAAACACATGCCACTGCGCTAGGGCAGAGATGTTCAACAAGAATTTTTTGTGTCATTTCTTTCTTCTCTCATCAGTAGAAGCGCTTTTAATCTAAAACCAAAACTGCTGGCCAGTTAAAGACTGGATGAATCAATTATTTGACGCATTTTAACACATTTATAGCCCCTAAGCCTCCGCAGTGGAGTCACCTAAACTCCCTTCCCACAATGGGCAGCTGTGCTGGGAGCTGGGCAGGCTCCAGAATGAAGAGGTTTGTGCAGGAAAGTCTGTGCCCTGGAGCCTTCTCTGTCTAAAGTGGGAATGCTGATGGTCACCAGCAATCCAGTTAAATTAATACAGGATGACACCTGCTACTAATGTTTGTTTGGGCTTGTTAAACCATGTACAGGGGGAAGAAGAAAAATATTTTGCAGAGAGCAAGGTGAAAGCACATTGCAATCTTGATGGCAGTGTTCCTCTGGTGTTTTGATGTAGTGGAGAACCCTTTGTGCTCTGACAAACTCCCATGCTACACTTTTGACCTTCTGATTCAGAGCAATGAAAATATGCCAATGATCTACTGTGGACTCTGGCTGCTCCTGATTAGACTCAACACCAGTTCTTAAGCGACATCCAAGAAGCCCTACTGCTCAAAATTAGGGAGTCTATAAAAATCAATAGTGTTTGCCAGTACAGAAGAAGTTTTCCTTGTGTTCAAATATAATCTGGTTTCCTTCCAAAAGTTTTGTGTGTAGGAAAGCTAGCAACATGTTTAGAACTTATCAGCTGCTAGACACTCCCTGCTGTAGTTAATATCTTTCTTTTGTTGCTTGCTCTGATTGACTGAAACTATCCAGCCTGAGGAGTAACCATTCCTTTTAGCAATGAAAATTCCTATGCTTTTTATTTAATCTTTCGCTCCTTTCCAAAAGCTTTTCAGGGTCATTGTGTAACAACTGCAGAGCTTGCTTTAAGTAAGGTTTTGTGTTTGCACCTCTCTCTCTTAAGCCTGTCTTTTGGCTGGCATGCCATTAAAGAATGTCAAATGTTGAGTGACCCATAGGGACTGTAAGAAATTAGGGAGTGCATTCACATCCTCACCAAAAAGTATGTGAAACCTGAGACAACCCATATGTTGGCAAACATGCACATGGATAAGCACGAGTAACCTTAAGGTGTTTGCTTCTAAAACAGAGCTACAAATAGTGCTTAACTGGCACAAGTCTTAAATGTTGCTCTTTCTTAGTCAAGCTAAGCTCAGGTGTGATCTGGAGTTGGGAGGGATTTTCAGAAGATTTCATTGATCTTCTGCTTTAGGGTCTTGCTTATAGAGGTGAATTTTCATTAGTGTAGCTTGATTACCACAATCTTTTCTTCTTGCCATATACTGAAGACCCAGTGGCATCCAAATGTATCGAGACCCAGTTACCCTTCCTTCCATGCTGCTTATGGCAAGGACTGAGTTGAGGAAGCTTTGCTCCTTTCATTCAAAGCAGATGTAGGCATATGCCCAGTACTGTAAGACAGATGAGTGAGCAAAGCATCATGTGCTTGTCAGGCAGAACAGGGGTAAGGAGTTGCTATGGGGTGAAAATGGTGAGCAGGCTGCTAAAAAAACCCTGTATCAGATTTATGAAAATGGGAAAAGCTCCTGTTTCTGTATTTCCGGGCTTCCATCCTGCTCAGTTAAAAAATCAACTTGATATGAATTGCACAAAAGATGAGAAGGGGATAGTATGAGAAATCACAAATCACGCTTGACCTGCCTATCTTCAAGCTGATTTTCCTGCAAAGCCATAATAGCCATCACCTTATAGGCTTTGAGGTTTCAAGAGGTCCCATGTAACTAGTTTCTCTGATGCTTCAGAGGAAGCTGCCAGTTCTCAGTCCAGTTTTTGGAGTTGTGTAAAGCCTTCTGCTGAAGTCCTCTGCTAGAGCCCAACAGAATTATGGTTTGAGTGAGATTCATTCAAAGTGGAAATGTGAGGGTCAAAAGTCTGTCTCCTTTTCCTGGCACATGGAAAAATGACATACATGGCTGCTTCTTGTATAGGTGTCTAGCAGAAGCTAGACAGAATATTTAATGCTGCTGTAAATGTGTAGCATGAAAAAACTGCTTACAAGAATACTCACTGCTGTGCTGCTTATGCCAGTTTGAGGCTGAAGCTTTTTCTGCAAGGGATGAAAATTACTGCCTAGCCAGATGATGCCTTCCCACATTACAGCAGTGTGTTTGGCAGCCCTTATTAGCATCATATTTACTTTTTCAGTGCCCTGGGGACTGTCTAATGTTCAAGGGGAGAAACATCACTCCAGATTGTGTCTCCTGCATTGTCCCTCCCTTCTTTCCCCCACTCCTTTTCCTTTCCCCTCCCCGCAGTTATCCTCCTTGAGGAGGGCAGAATCGAATTTTGGCTGAAGTGCTGCAGGAACTGTACTGCCAGTGCCCTCTGGTGTCAGCATGTAATGTATGGGCTGGGTTAGAGAACTGGAAGAGACTCAGGCTCCCACAGAGGAGCCAGAGGATTTATGCTAGGCTTGATAACTTTCTGCCACTCTAGGTCAAGGCCATTCATTGCTGTTGCTGTATCTTCACCTGAACAGGTTTAGTACTGCATGCTAAATTCAGTCAGCAGGTGCAATTTAGTGATGTGAATACTAGGTGAGAGGTTTTAACAAGGATGTCAGTCTTTCATTTTTACTCTCTTTTTTCTTTCTTCTCTTCAGCCTGAGAATTTACTACTAGCGAGTAAATGTAAGGGTGCTGCTGTCAAACTGGCTGACTTCGGACTGGCTATAGAAGTCCAGGGAGAGCAGCAGGCCTGGTTTGGTAAGACTGTTTGAGCTTTCCCAGCTTTGCTCCCCTGTTTTCTGGTGGCTGGTTGAGTTGCATCCTCCTGAGTATTTTCTCTCAGCTCTTCCAGTACACTTCTGTGTATTTGGCTGCTTCTTTTTCAGGCATGTCAGCCTCTGGGTCTTAGGCACAAGCCTAAGTGCAATAGAGGAAGAACTGATAAATAAACACAGAAAAAAAATGGCTATGTGTTTCTCTATTTTCCTTCTCAGTTTACAGTAGATGCTAGTGTCAGAGATGAATGCAGCTGCTAAGTTGAGACCCTGATCTGAACTTTCCTACTGCTCAGGAGTGTAGACATCTGGAATTTGGTTTGGTCACTTTACAGAAATGCATTTGACCTGGCCTTACTCAGGCACATTTGGATCTGGCCTTATCTTTGTTTAGCTAAAACATAATTAGAAATGAAACCTTTTCAGGCTAAAAATCAGCTCTGAGACTCTGCAGTGCTGCAGAGATTCTGGAAAAATGGCTTCTTCTCCTGGTCGCCTCACACCACTCGGCAGTTGGATGTGTCCCATCTGTAGCTTGTGTTTTCAAACTCCAAGCTTTTATATGTAACCATGATATAAGGCCTGGCATACAAGTTTGTGCCCAACTGGTTGACATGGTCCCTCTTACTTGTCTGTTTTTCTTGCAATACACAAGCACTGGATCCCATCTGATTTTTGTTTTATTTTGGGGTTTTTTGCCTCTTTTTGTTGATTTACCAAGAGACAGCTCTAGCAAATATGAGATGAAGGGTGGGTGAGACAGGTTTTGGAATTTGTTAGTTACCACTAGTGGATTTTGTGATATGGCAAGATCTCTTCTGCTTGGGTACTGTAAGTACTTCATGTCATCCATTTTCTGGCAGGGTTTGCTGGTACTCCAGGCTACCTCTCCCCTGAAGTCTTAAGAAAAGATCCTTATGGAAAACCAGTGGATATATGGGCATGTGGTAAGATTCTGACAAAATGTTTTGCACTTAAACAACATCTTTCTGTGTAAAAGAGTAATTCCGTGTAGCCTGTTGCTGGGAGGGTACACAGTGCTCCTTCTTACTGGGTGGAGACATGAAGGCACAATTGAGGATAAGCACCTTATGTGTAGATGGAATGAATACTGGAGCCTGAACTCATTTGATTCTGACTCCTAATCTTTTCTCGGGCCACCTATCAGATGTTTGAGACTCAACAGATAGGACCTGTCTATGCTTTGCAGTCAGTTGTTTAGATAACTGTAGCAATTTTGTATTACACTATGTAGAAGATGAAATACTGAAGAGGGATGATTTTTTAAAAAGAAAAGAAGTAAGTGTAAATGTATCTGGGACTGATAAGTTTAAAGATTTATGATATCAGTGTTGCCTGACATGGACTAAATGGTTCTCTGCAGGCCAGGAGTGTCAGCTTTGGCAGTGTCATTTTTGTCCCAACACCAGGCACAGTAAGCATCTAAAAACAGAGTCCTTCTTAAAACATCCCTTGCTGCCCAGGAACCCTAGGAGATGTGGCTTCATCTTACTCTGAGAGCAGCTGGGAGTTGTGGCTCACTAGCCATGGTAGCCAGAGGAGGGTAGAAGGACATCGTGCAGCTCGTTCTAGCTCCTGGCACTGAGCTGAGAGCTGAACATGAAATGCCAGGATGAGGTTGAGCAGATGACAGATTTGTACTGTGTTTTGCTGTCTCAGAAGGCTAAATATGATAGCAAATGAAGATATGGAGCAATCATTGCCTTGGGGACTGTTGAGAGGGAAGGAAGAGGGGCTGAAGGAATAAATGGCGCATTAGCCTAACCATAGTGTATCTGTGTCTCTCCCTCCCAGGAGTGATTCTGTACATATTACTAGTGGGGTACCCTCCCTTTTGGGATGAAGATCAGCACAAACTCTATCAGCAGATCAAAGCCGGAGCCTATGACGTAAGGGCACTTTCTTGCTGAGTACCTGCATGGGTGTAGAAGCCATCCAAAACATGGCACTATCTTCCCTGGCGTCCAGCAGCAGGCCCCAAGCTTCTGTGCAAAGTGACGTTTGGCGTGCTCGTACACCTCGTTGTCTTCACTGCCTGGGATACAGCCCTGTCTGGGGCTGCTCAAGGGACTTGTGGAAAGCATCACAGCAGGCACTAGAACATTGACACCTGTTAGGGAAATGCAGAGGGTGGGAAATGGTGTCTTCTAGTAATGCTAATGTTTTCAGTGGAGTAGAGGGAAGATAGAATGAAGAAGCTTGTCTTTGTCAAGGCCTCATAAAAAGTATGGGGATGTGTTCTGTAGAATAATAGCTTAAATGATGGTCTTTTTCTCCTCTGTGCCATAGTCCATGGAAGGCATGGAGCCCAGTGAGAAGGGGACCATTGGAGGGGTGGCTTTATGGTGGGGATCAGCATATGGTGGATTGGGTTGGAGGCTCTGGTAAAAAGCTAAGCAGATCATGGAACAACTTCTTAGAGTACAGCAAAACTGAGGTGTAAAAAGTGCCTGAAAGAAGAATAGCAAGGAGGTTAGTACTGAGGGAAGCAAAGGTGGTATAAAATGTAATTTGGGTACCACAGCTTTAATGTTTGACATAAATTCCTCTATGTAAGGAGAGGCTTGAGAGGGAAGAAAAAACTCCTGGAAATCCTAGGTCAAAGCCTGTGGGCGTAAATATCAAGAGGAAGTTGGGAAGTTCATTTTGTAGGCTGTCTTATGGTTTGTATTAAACAAAAATAAAACCCCAAAAGGTGAGGGTTCTGCTGGACTCCTTCTGCCAGTTACCTCCCAACTTCTGTGCTTGAGACCATGAGAGCAGCTGTACTGGTGAGAACAAAGGTCTGCCTGTGTCCTGGCTCGGTGGCTTCCTGAGTGAAAGCAAAGTGGTATCTTTGTACTTGATAGCCTTAAATGGACTTGTGTTCTTCTCTTGCCTTGCTGCCCCTCTATGTTGTTTGTTCTTATTTGAAGTGTTTTTGCACTAATTGTATCAATGAGGATTTTCAAAGCACTTCAGGGATTAAACACCTCTTTCTGTAAGTCATGAAGAGTGAAGTGGCTGATCCCTCCTTATCTATCTATTGTTATTGAATTCTTATCTATAGTGAACAAATGTCAGTATATTCTTCCCTCATTTTGCCTGATAGAAAACTGCTGCATTTTACTGATGCACCTGCCCCTGGTGTCCTTACCCAGCACCAAGGGGCCTGTATGCACAGGACCAGTCTTTTGTTCTCCCTTGACCAGAAAGGAAATGGCAACAGTGAAAACTGTGGTTTTGTTTTGTTTTTTTTTCTTTTACTTTGTGCTGTTTGGTAGGGGTTTTGCAAGACGTTACCATGAATACTTCAGAGTTCAGGTGTGGGGAAAGTGTCCTTCATGCAACTTCAGTATCATGATTTTTCAGCATCCTCTTGCAATGTTTGCAGAACAAATTGTATAATGCCTTAGTGATGCCTGCAAATGCAGAAATGAGATTATATGCAAATCAAATATGGCAGGTGTATTTTTATGACCCAACTGAGTAAAGCGATAAAAAAGCATGAGAAAAAATGATGAAATAAACTTTTTCTAAATTAGGTAGTACTGTAAGGAAATGTCTTCAGGATAAATCCATTTTTTTCTCCCACTTAAAGACAGTGAGATTTACCCCAACAGCATATTTATGTTCTGAAGCTCACCTGTATTTGTAGAGTAGATTCATAGGATTTAATGTCAGCATGCTGTCATCCATACCACATGCAAGCCTCCACGGGATGGTGTAAATATCTCATCTTTATTATTACTGGAATTATAGCAGAAAGCAGTTACCTCTCATGGATGATCAGCAACAGAAATACTTTAAATTCTTTTCTTTGTTTTCATGCTTCTGTATTCCCATCCACTGTTACATCTCTCTTGCCCTCCAAGTAATGATCTTGGTATGGTAGGTGATTGCTAACAACTTGCTGGTGGGTTGCTACACCTGAGTGACTGATATTGTTCCAGGATATTGTGTTCTATGGTGGGAAAAGTATACCTGACAGGATGTTCCCTGTTAGTGGGTTTTGCTTTCATGCAGTTTTGCTGTAGTTAATTGTTTGTGATTTTCCATAAGCTGTTAGAGCTTTTAGCATGCTGGAGAAAGAGACAGGTGGAGTAAAAAAAGACAGTGCCTGTATTTTTTATGTAAGAACTCAGTTAAAAAGATCTGTGACTTTACTTTTTTGACTGTTGAGTGTAAAAGAAATTCAAAGGTCTAAGTGATTCCTAAAAGGCTTTTAAACACCTAACCTTCTTGCTTGTGTCTGGTGAATGGTACAGATGTGTCCTGCTGTCTGGTACCATTCATTTGCTGGATTCTGGGTGATTTTTGTTCAGTATGGGTTTTCACAAAAATTGGTGGATTTTGCAAATGTGTTAGCCCTGGCATCAAAAGGGCAAAGGCTGGAATTTAACTGTGTAGCAGGGGAGAATCTCTTCTGCTAGTAGAAGATATTTCTATTCAGTCCATCATCTGTTCCTTCTTCCTCTTTTAGTTCCCATCACCTGAGTGGGACACTGTGACTCCTGAAGCCAAGAATTTGATCAACCAGATGCTGACGATAAACCCAGCAAAGCGCATCACAGCTGACCAGGCTCTCAAACACCCATGGGTCTGTGTAAGTATTCTCCTTAATTACAGGTTGATTTGTGGTTTACCTTGAATGGACGTGCCAGAAAGACTTGAAGGACCCAGTATATTTCAAATATTTCAGATTATGATTTTTTTTTTTTGGATACTGACCTCCAACAAGCCAGCTTTGTCATGCTGTGGTGCTTTTATTGCCACAGTTGTAAAAACTATTCCCTTATTCTTTTAGGATTTTGTCAGTGTCCACAGTTTCTGGGTTTTCCCCACATCTTTTCCAATCCATGGCATCCTAAAATGTCAGATGGAGTTTGTCATCAGACAAAAATTTAAGGACCATTTTGTTCTTCTTTGCTTTAGTTTATGGCATAGCATCTTTGCAATATTTGGGACATTTCTGCTATGCTGCAGCTTAACTGGCTGTAAACTTTAAATCAGCAAAAAATCTTTTGCTGTTCTGTGTATGTAGTTTCTGCCTTGCCAGACCTCACACATAAGTATTTTTCATCTTTTGCAAAGTTGGCAAGGAAATCCCAGAACACAGCTGGGTGTGGGTGGAGGAGAGGGCAGCAGTGATGCACTTTTATCTCTGCAGGATGAAATTATTTCATTTAAGTCCAACCAGACGCTTTGGTAATACCTCAGCATACTTCTGGGATGCATCTAATGTGCTCCTTTGCTCATTTGTTCTTGAAGAACTGTGGTGGTGGTGTCCTTATACCACAAATCAACAGATAGCAATTTAGTTACTGATGTGAACATCTCTCTAACAGGAGTGTCTGCTGTAAAATGATGCGAGTTCCTTGGAAGTCAAAACTTCACACTAGCTGAGACTGTATCTCTTTTTTTTTTTTTTTTCTCCATGCATGCTTGTAACCAACTGCAGTTACTGTGTGTTAAACTTTTCCTCCCAGTGCCTGTAGCCAAAGCTGTATTATGATAGCCCACTCCCTGTGACAACTTTCCTTCTCTGAGCTAGGGAGAGTGTGATTTCACTTCCCAGCCATGTCAGCCTCTTGCTGAAACTGCCTCCTGTTGAGTCTGTTGTTTCCCTTTGCTCTGCAGTCTCCGTGTGCACCACATATGTTTCTTTTCTGGATATGTATGGCTCCTCCAAAGTAAATGTTGTAGGAAATGTAAAAAAGTTTAAAAGTTTATCTGAGACACTGAGTGTCTTAGCATCACTGAACTTCTGAAGTATGTGTCCTAATTCTTGTAAGCACACATTAAACAACTGGACATCACTGTCTCTCCTGAAGAGACTGCAGGAACAGTGACCCCCAGAGTTGTTTGAGGACACTTTGGCTACATTCTTCCCATGTGCTGCCATGTGTACTGCAATAGGTGACCAGCTTTGACAATAGGATCAAAGCAGAGACTTCCCATGAAACTAGCTGAATATACACACAGTTTACAGTTCTTTTGGGTATTGCAGAATTTTTTCCAAACAAGAGAAACTTAGTGGAGACTTTGTTCACACTTATCTGCCAGGTGAGAATTTACCCACTATCCTCATAAAGGGAATTCAGGCTTGTGGTTCTGTGCAAGAGCAACAGCTACTTTGGCAGTAGTCACTGGCTTCCTCATGTGCTCTAAATGCTTGGCAGTATCAGTCTCTGATTTCCTCTTGTGGTCTTAATGGCTGCAACACTTCTGGGAAATTGTCTTTTTGCAGCTGATGGGGTCCAGTCTGCTGTGGATGACAGAAATGCATCACTGCATAGAGATTATGCTCATTTTTTTGCATTGGTACAATAGAAATACATGGTATTTTCTCTTACATGCTGAGAATCTGTTTCTGCAATACTCATACGAAGATGCCAAGGCCTCTGCTAGTCATCCTCTTACATTTGGGGGGTTACCATGTCTGGGAAGGCTTCTGCTCACAAGTATTCCCTTACTGCTTGAAATTTCCCTTTCAAGCTGTAACTAAAGCAGCCCGGGTCTTTTCTGTAGTGCTTCTTACTCAGTTTCCCATGGGTATGCTTGTTCATTTGGCTTTGTCTTCATGCTATCTTAAATCTTGGATGTGCCTGAAAGGCAATGAGCACTGGTTCTCACCTGTACCTCAGTCATAAATTTCTTGGGTGCAGTCCTGTTGTAGCCCACCTTGATTTAATGTGTCTCGATGGACGTTCTCAGGTTATGAACAAGTTGCAGTGTTTTGTAGCCATGCAGTGGTGAGAGGCTTGGCCACGTCAGCCTGAATGTCTTGGTTGTGTGCAAGGAATGAACTTCCCTGGCTGATTTAGTATGGGTAAGTTCTTGATCTTCTGCTGTTTCTGTTTTTCAGCAACGATCCACTGTTGCATCAATGATGCACAGGCAGGAGACTGTGGAATGCTTGAGAAAGTTCAATGCTAGAAGGAAGCTAAAGGTAAGTACATCTTCATTTGCCTTAAGTTTGCTTTTAGTTCTCTGAATTTGAGGTCAGTACCTTCCTAGCAGCAATACTTTTTTCATTACTGAATCAATGTTAGAGAAGTACCTTATGTGATCCTCCAGCACAGGGCACTGAAGTAGTGCATTAAGGACCTGGGTAGTTTCTTTCTCCAAGCATTAAGCTTCCTGTGCCTCTTCTGCTACATATTCACCCCTTCTTCTTCCTACCAGTGAGTTGAAATCGAGCAGCTTATTCTGGGACTTTTAGTTCTGAGCACTCTGCACCTACCAGTACTAGTGTTTTCAGTTGCCTGCAGCTGGGGCACAGCCTCTGGCCTGTGCACAAAGCAGCTCTCTGCTACGTGAAATCAAGAAAGCTGCTAATTCTTAGTTCTTAGTGTTTAGTTCTTAGTGCCATTTTGGATTTCCTTGTCTATCCTGCCTGGCCTCTAGCTGCTGCTGTAGGAGGACAGGACTGCAAGTGCTCCCATGCCAGGCCTAACAGCCACACGTGGGAATCCTGGATACACTAGGGTTCTTCAGGGTAGCAGTGGTGTACTCTGCGTTCACAACTGATGCATTATGTTCTCCATGGGTCAGCCCAGCCTCTTTCTCAAGTGGCATTCTCTGTTATCCTTGCTTTGTCTTCCCCACAGGGTGCAATCCTCACAACGATGCTTGTGTCTCGGAATTTTTCAGGTAAGTCCTCAGTGTTCCCATCCTTTCCTTGATTTTCTTTTGTGTGAGTTGGAGAATATTTTAACCATTTGGGGGTCAAGTAGGAGGGGAAGAAACATGGTTTCAGTTCATCATGGTGTAATTGTGATCACTTTGCCTGAGCTGGTAACCAGTGTGAAATAGGAGATTATTTGTTTGGAGAGAAGCACATGGTATTGTAGTCTGGTACAAAACAGTAGTAAAGTCAGCTTCCATAATTGTCTCATGATATTTTATCAGCACATTACTTGTAAGAAATTCTAGCTGGTATCATTAGTTTTCTCATCATAAACCAGGAGTGAAGAGCTCTTATTAGGTAGGAGTATTTACTTTAGACCTGAGGCAGGGACAGACAAGTAATATTCGTGAGAGTAGGGATAGGAGCTATTTGGGTATTGTATTACTTTGACTCATCAAAAATGGGTCTGAAGTGTCTAGCTATTAGTTTTCCTTCTTGGAGTCTCAGAAGTGGTTTTCATCCTTTTAAATTTAATAGCTGGTAGTCTGGCTCCCACCCAACTGCATTACGTAGTGCATTTACTGAAAATGCAAATCTCAACATGTAAATCCATGCTTTTTGGAAGATTATTGTCTTGGCTCGGCACACCTAGGTGACGCAGTCTTATCTGTGTTCATTTTCATTTGGGTGGAAAACCTCTACTTGCAAGTGCTTTTGGTTTATGGTATCTTTGTTTTTGTTACCCTCTTTGTCATTTTCTTTCTCTTTCGAAAAAGAGCAGTCATTAAATGCATGAGTCAGGTTTTTATTGCACCTGACTACAGCTGCTTTCAAGTGGAAGTCTGCTATATGGATTATGTGATGATGGAAGTGTATTAATTTCATCTCACCATCTACTAATGGTGGATACCAATATTTATATTCTGGATGTTGTTGCAATAAACTTGTAATTGGAATGAAAACCTCTGTGAAGTGATCATCCCAGCATGCAAAGTGCACATTCATGCATACATTCTTCTGTGAACTCAAGGCAGCGTTTTTAACCTTCTATATGGTGATATTAAAAATGGTTATGTCAAACCATGCTACAATTAAGGGCCAACCCTCAGCAACAT
The DNA here is from genome assembly GCA_013397295.1 of Polioptila caerulea. Taxonomy (NCBI): domain Eukaryota; kingdom Metazoa; phylum Chordata; class Aves; order Passeriformes; family Certhiidae; genus Polioptila; species Polioptila caerulea. The sequence goes on from VYXF01000691.1 coordinate 1,981,197, forward strand.
CCAAACTTTTTTTTTTTATGCTTGCTTCCACGTAGACCTGTGCCAATATGTCAGCATTACTTATGACTACAGCAATTTCTTTTTTTTTTGTATTTCTCGTAGTTTGGCCTTAAAGGGACAGAGTGATTTAATCCGTTCATCTATCCCACAATTGGGCTATTACAGAACTTAAAAATTCTATACTGTTTTCTGAGATTGATTCTGAAATAACTGTTTGAGGAGCTATGCCACAATGACAGGACTTCTGCAGGCCTGTACAGAGCTAAACATTTTCTTGGGCCTTCTGCTGGTTTGAACTGTTTTTGCTTTATTTACACAGCTTGTCTTTATTTCACTTAATTGGTGATTCTGAAATAGACAGACATTTTATTCTTTTTTTATAAACAGAAATTTTAGATTAATTTTTAGTCTGTAAATGTTGTCACTTCTAATGAAGCTGCAGAAGTGCTTGGGTAAGAAAATCTCTTATGGCTAGGATTTTGAGTACATGAAACACCAGAGAAGGGTTCTCCCTAATGGTGTGTGACCTATACAGCCACTTATTCCCTGAGCTAGTACTGAGGAGGAGAATGCTCGCTCTGCTCATTCTTCTCTGTGTCAAGGGCTGAAGCTGCTGGATCCACCTTTAGTTAACAGCTGAAGAAAAGGAAATCCTAGATGGCCTGTAGTGAGTGCAATGTTTGCAGTGTCACTGAGTTCTGCTTTGAATATAAACTGTGATTCCAAGTATGAGACACTCAGAAAAACCGTCCAGAGAGAAATGTTTTGAATTTAGATGCAAAGCCTCTGTTGAGAGTAGCAATTCATTACCTTTTTATGTGTTTTTAGAGGGATAAGATCATCTACTCCTGTTTTCTTTGCAGGACTGTGTGTAATATGAGCTTGACTTTTTTAAAAATTGTAATTATTTTTTAATTTACTTAGGTTTTCTAGTTGGCTGCAGTTGAAGGAGATACATCTGCTGGAATTAAAGAATAAATGCATGCTAACCGAAAGTAATAAGTTAAAAAGTTTGTGTGGAAACTTTGGGTGGAGCTCAGATTTTTCTTACCATGACAGGCATCTAACTGCCCTTGAAGAGTTCTGCAATAATATTTGTTTCTTTCCCTAAAGCCCTTAAGGGTTTTGGTTTTTTTTCTAATTGGATGACTCTGTTTTGTGGATTCTTTAGTCCCATTCCCAGCAGACAGGGAACTAGATTTATGAAGAGAGAAGCTTCTTCCAGCCTGGCGATGAGATCTCCTAAAAGCTTCTTTCACAGATGTTTTGAACACAGAGGAAAATGAAGGGTCATGTGACCCCAGTATCAATTAATAAGGCATGATTGTACTATTGCAGGAAATAGGAGAAGACTCCTTTAATCTTGTCATTACATATCTCCTGTGTCACATTTTGTAATATGGAGTTCCTTCACTGTGTAAGCCTGTGACAAATTGAATTCCTAAAGAATCTGTAGCAGTACTCTCTCTCTTTTTAGCCCATCAAAAATTCTTGCTTTTTACAAATCAAAAAACAAACAAGCAAACAAACAAAAAAAACCAAAACAAAAAACCCTCCCACATTTCTGTTCTTTTGTGAGTAGTTTGTTGCTTGCTCTGTGCCTTGTGCCCCAGGCCAGTTAAGTTAAAGGATATCTGGTTCCTTCCCCCAGTTATGATATATTCAGCCATTAAATATTGGCTGGTTTTGGTTCTTTTTAGAAGATTGTATCTCAGGCCAGCTGTAGGCTGTTTGTTAAAAGCAGGTACAGTTGTGCTCCTTTCAGCATAAGTCAGGAAGTTGAAACCTGGTTACTATAAGGGAATTGTAGCTTCTCTCCACACTCTCTTAGTGTTAATTCAGCTGCAAGAGAGAACAGTACAATCTAAGTTTTGCTGTAGGATTGTTAGGGTCACGCCAGGTTACACACAGGATTACTTGGGTGTTCACCTGGGGCTTCAGAGGTTCAGATGATCCAAGCGAACACTGATCTGATCTGCATTCACTTACAGAATACAGAAGTGCAGTCAGGTAAATCAACTGATTAGATCATATGCAAGAAACTCCTGAATTACCTTCTTGAAATTGATTGCTAGAAGAGAGTTGGCAAGGTTTTTAGAGATTCCTGCAATATTTAAGGGTGCCTGGACTCATTTATGTAGCTAAAACTCTGTAACTAAGCTTGCTATAAACTGAATGAAAGGATGGCAAAAACCTGGTTTTCATCTTAGGAGCAGCCATCTTAACAAAATGCTGAGAAGTGGCTTTTCTCCATAAGCTGATTTTTACACACAACTTACAAGTGGCCTATGTGAAATTCTTAGTACTGTTTTCATAAATGGATTGCAACTGTTAATTTGGGGACTGTTCAACAAGCTTTCACACTGTGCAATTCATTTCTATCACATGGTTCAGCACAAGTCCTGTGTTCAAAATAGATCCTAAGGCAGACATTGCAGGTAATTAAGCCTTGTGCCTGAAACCTCTATTTTTAACTAATGTTGAGCTTTTTTCTGGATTATAGTCACTGCTTGCTCAAGTCAGTTTTGTGAGGGAGCTATTGTGGCAGCATGTGACAATAACTGGAATTCATTACGTTATTAACACGCCAATGTGCAGGTTTAGGTTTTTAACTGGATAGGTTGAGGTTGAGAGGCTGGAGGCAGATTCAAGGAGCAGAGTTCTTTCTAAGTAAGTAAAGAAGGCCTGAATATGCCTGTGCATATTTAGTGTAACTTGTACAGAGACATTTTTGTAGCTGATTAAAGAGCAAGAAGGAGGAAATAATACAAATACTGAAGTGGTACTGAAATATTTTGCTGTCTTGTTATAACCCCCTTCCAGAAGTGTCAAACTGAGTTTTTTCTATTTTGTGTGTGTGTGCATATACATATATATTTATATTCAGGTTAAAATTTGAGTTCTTTCTTTTATCTGAAATAAGTAATATATTTGTAGTTTCTACTGTGTTGCATTAGATAGATATTGATTCAGGACCAGAAATTTGTATCTCCTGATATGAATCCAAAGGATGAGAATATGTAAGGGGAAAAAATTGTTAAGGTATTTGCAGAGCTTTGACTAAATAAGTGTGGCATCACTGGAAACCACAGTTCCCAAGCAGAAGATGAAGTCACATTTGATGAAAAATTAAGTTGTTTTTAAATGTTTTCTCTGCATCTACAAAATCTCTTAAGAAACAGTAAGAGTTTTAGTGAATGGTGCTCAACTACTACCATGTGGACTTGCTGAAGTAGTGGGTTTCAGTTAGTAACTTCCATTTGCAACTTCCTAGAGTGATACAGATTTCATTACTGCATTTAAGTGTTTATCACTATAGCCAGAGGGTCTAATTTATCATCAAAAGTAGATGTAAATTATTAGAATAATTTCTTCTACTTCTACATTCCTCTCCCTAAAATTCGGGAAAGCTCTGTGAATACTTTTTATTGTGGTGTTTGTCCTTAATAAATAGATATTCTTGAAGTTACATGGCATTCATGGGCATTGTGTGTGATGGTAGCCAGAAGTGCCTCTTGTGACTGTACACTGACTCTTGGCTCCTTTGTGGTGACCCCAGAAGTGACATCAAGTTGACAAATAGTTAATATTACTTTCTTTGAACTGAGAATATGAGAGTGACAAGCTGCAAATCTGTGTCATTGGGAAGTCTGTGTTGGTATGATATTTTTATTTTATCAAGTCTCAGTAAAGTCCAGAATTCTTCAGGTATAAATGTTTGTGTTTAGAAACCAGAACTTGACCGAGCATCATAGGTCGGTCTGACTTAATAAAAGCCTCAGTGTTCTTCCTGCATCCCAAAAAAGAACTCTCTGGAAGCTGAAGTGAGAAATGTAACTGAGGTTTGGCAGCTGAAGACAGGGCAAACCCAGGGACAGGCTGGATGAAGGCTTGCTCTCTGTGGAAGAGGAGGAGTGGGGCTGGCAGTGGGGAAGGCACTATCCATGGCTCTCTTTGGAGTGGGTATTTCCTCTTCAGTCCCCCTTGGCTCTGGTACATCCAGAGTGTCTGGTGTTTATTGCTGATGAGTTCAGCATTAGGGATTTTTGTTTCTGCTAGGAGCATGATCCAGAGCCCAGGCTGTTTACTACTGGAGGCCAGAAGTGAGAAATGTGGGAAGAGGGAGGGGTATGTGCAGGAGAGCCCTTTTGTGTTTCTCTTCAGAGATTAACTGAAGAGTGTCTTGTTAAACCAGGAACAGAATTGCATTTTTAAGTTACTGGGTTAGCAGCCTGTGCTTTTATGTTTTTTTCTAGAAGAACTCTTTTAACTTCTAGAAGTTAAGAGAAGAGGCAATGTAATCCCTTTAACATGTAGAGGAAATGGGACAGAGAAAAAAATTAATACTAGCATCTCATGCCTGGAAAACCATAGAGCATTGGTATAAGACAGTTTCAGGAACAGTAAAGAATCTGCCTGCATGTTTCTTTGTATTTTTCCCCTCCTGTTGTCTCTTTGCTAATCTACCTGTCTTCTAAAAGGATTATTGTTACAGGAGGTCTTGTCTGTTGCTTGTGCAGAAATTCCTCTTGCATCCCCTTTTATTTCTGTCTTGTTACTTGTACAGGTTGATCTCTGAGTAGACCTGCATGCTTCCCTGTTGTCTGAGGTTGTCTGAGTTATCTTCGTGTGTAAATGCATTTCATGGACTCTCCAGCTGTCTTTATAAACCAGAGTATGATGCATGAACCAAACACACCACAGGCCAAGTTTCTTTCTACCATACTGAGATGCTGTCAGGCCTGTGGGAGAGCAGTGTGTGCCATGCATTGTGCAATCAGGGAAGGAGGCTGGACAGGCAGGCTGCACCAAGGAACACAGGTCGACATTACAAAGTGCTGGGCTGCACAGAGGGACTCTCAGCTTTAATGTTGTAGAACATGATTTTAGCTGTTTTCTGTCCACAAAGACAAATGTGAGGTTGTGGGAAAACAGCAGAAAGTGAGAAAAATGTTGCTTCCCTGCTTGTCTCTGGGATGTTCCCAGAACATATGGTAGTACTATTTTGCTTCTCTGATGGTGGGTTGTTATTTTTTTTTTTTTCACTTCAAGGATGTCCCATTTGGTGTATTTGTTAAGTTGCAGAATCCTTTCCTCCTGAACTGTTGTAAGGCCGTAACAGTTTCTTGTTTTCAGCAGTTGTTGTGTGAGATGCCTTGCCTTGATGCCTTGTGAGCAGCCTATGAATGCTGAACCCCTTTTGACCCCATAGTCACATTTTTATTCTTCTCACTTGCATGTTGAATCAAGCTAGCCTTTGTCACAGCTTCAAGGTGGCAAGAAGTTACTTGTCTTGCAGTCTTGGAATGCTTTAATATGTGTACACTCAGAAAATCTGAGACTGTTGCAGGGCTGATGAGTTGCTTTGCCCACCTTTATGTGTGCACACTGGAACATGTGTTTTGACACATGACATGCAGAAAACCTCTGCATTAGGTTCTTCCAGTGTTCTTGGTTTCTGAGAACTGGAATGAAAACAAAATTGTAATCTAGCTTTATACTTGCATTAGGGAGTAGAATTAGGAAACCAAAGATTCTAGTAAGCTTATATGGGGTGCCACCTCTTTGTTGGGAGGGGGTGCTGTAGTCATTTGCACCAACTCAGCTAATATTGTGTAGTTAATCCATATCTATAGGGTCTTGTAGGGAAGGAAATGTGGTTGACATAAAATTTGAAGTAGCTTAGGTATTGCAAAAACTTTTTTTGCCTAATGTTGCTGCTTCTAGAGAGACTGAGCACTCTGTGCAAGTTAGTTAGTATGTCTTTGGGAATAGAACTTATCAACAGTCATTTGAGCATTGTCTTAGGACTTGCCTTTTCTTTAGGCCTCATCTTTCCTGCACCTAAAGCCCAGGTGCCCAGACCCAAAGGCTTCCCAGCAGCTGCTTACGAAAGCCATAGCATGTGTTGGGACAGTAGTTGTCTTGCATGCTGTTTACAGAAGTTGATAGAACTGAATACATTCTTCATAAGCAGACAAGAAATGGTTTTTATCTGTTGCAGTTGTAGATGGGGTCTTGCTGTTGACATTGTTAATGTACCACTTTGCTGTAATAGATGGAGCAGCTCCTTCATCCAAGTGTGCCTTCTGCCAGGCATTTGACATGGGATCTCTGTGTGTGCTTATCATTTTCTCAGTTTCATTGGTAGTGCCTGTTCAAGTTGAGCACAGCAGAGCATCTGTATCTTTCAATGAAGAAATTCAGCCTAGTTCCCTGTCTCTTTTACCATTCTTCCTTTTTAAAACAGTTTTCAGATGCAGCCTTTTGCACTTGTTCAGTCTCTTAGCTATCCAGCTATCCCCAGAGAAACTGTGAATAACAGTCATTAGAAGGCTTCTGTGTTGTCAGCACCTCCTCTATAAACCATGTCTGTTATGTGAATGGCTGCACTTACAGGTGCAGCCTTTGTCCTGTTGCAAAGATCAGACAGGTTTCTTAAGCTATTCCCCCTGTAACTGCTGACCCTTCTGGGTGGGGGTCACAGTGTGTGGGTGGAGGATTGACAGAGATGCTCATTTCAGACTTGATCTTCTTGAGGTGGTGAAAGTGGTAGTATTTTGCCTGAACAGGTGAACAATAGATAGGATAGATGACCCTCTGCTATCAGGATGAATTTGGTGAGTGACTTGTCCTGTTTTCCTGTTTTGCTGCTAGAGAGGAATTAGCAGGATGGTTGTCCTTCTGAAGTTTTGTGTATTTTTGAGTGAAGTAGTGGGGGGAGAGAGAGAGACAGAGAAGATAGTCTTGAAACCAAAATCTGACCTACTTCTGCTTCTCTCCATAGCTGCCAAAAGCCTGCTGAACAAGAAGTCAGATGGAGTGAAGGTAAGTTCTTGCTTTGCCATTTCACTGTCTCTCCTACCATCTGAACAGAAAGCAGAAAGTCTCTCTGGTGCCTGTCCCCTTCCAGGATAAACCACAGCCCTGTCCTGTGGCTGGGATTGCTACAATCAGTGTCTTGTTATGGAACCCTGGGTGGGATCTTACTGTTCCTTACATGCATAACTAGCTAAGTGCACTGTTGCAGCAGCAAGAATTCCTTTTCATCTTTCTGTGATGTATGAAGAACTGATCAGCACTGATTTAGGCCAAGGACTTGCTCAGTTGTGACACATGCCTCTGATTAGTCTGTTCTGTTCAGTGCTTCTGACTATGAAAATTGCACAGAACATTATGAGTGACTGATGATATACCCAGGAGACCCCATGGAAGTTTCTTGGCCTACTCACTTGGAGAGTAGATGCTGAAGATGATGAAGTATATGCTTCAGCAGATGCTGAAGGTTGAGCTGGGAAGAAGGGTGGGGAAGGAGGAGCCTCCAAATGTTCATGTTTGGACAGAACAGAAACTGTTCTGGATTGTGTTCAAAGTTCAGTTCATGTACTGAAGCTGAGGCATTCTCCTGTTCCCTTCTGAAGTGAATTATTTTTTCCCCACTTCAATGTTACTCTTTGTGTTGCATGGTCATCATTTAATTCTGGAGACCAGACAGGCCCTTGCCAAGGCTCTGTTGTTGCAGAGCCTTTACTGCAGGTGCTGGAGGAGAGACAATTACAGGCTAGAGCATGGTCCTCCCCTAACTGTTCTGAAGGATAATTGTCCTTCACGTGGAAAAGGAGAGTTGGGTTTATTTGCTTGCATTTTCCTTTGAAGTCCAAACTTTCTCCACAGCTGTTAGCTGGAACACTTCATCTCCGAGTTTATCAGTGTGGGCAGTCTTCATTCACCCCGTGCTTGGGGGCAGACATTCACACTGTAGGACCAGCTCACTTGTTCTCTTCTGCTCTCTGAGCCCTTTTCTGTTTTAATGAGGCATTGTTCCCAGAGGGCTCACAGTACAAGCAGGCTGCTGGAAAGAGAGGTGTTTTCAGAAGAGTTGTGTTTGTTTTGTGGACTGCTCTAATAAGACATGCATTCTTACAGTTCTGCAGTATTCTGCCCTATTGACATCCAAGTTTGGGGGTTTGTTTATTTTTTTTGTCAAAATGCTCTGTGAAAATGCTGTTCCTACCCCAGGATTCTTGTCTTTGAAATGTGCCCGCAAGAGTGAGCTTTTGGCCCTTGCACGAGCCTGCCTCTTGTACAGACATGCATTCAACAAATGCACACTAATACAGCAAGTGTGTTAGAGTTGTTGCATCTGTTGATATTTAAAACATTACGGTAGAATTCCAGTGGAATAAGAATGGATTATCCCAAATTTTGTGAAATGAGGACCAACAGGTGCTTGCTTCAAATTTCCAATGAGACAGGGGAGAAGTAATTGCAAAACAGCAGGTATCAACATGTCTACAGTTTTGTTACCTTTCTAGAAGAAAAATGGCTTTCTTCTTAGGATTCTTGATTTCTAACAGGCTTTCAGGGAATGTCACATCTTGGGTTAAAATATTCAAAAAATAGACAAAGGATGTACACGTAAATCTTGAGGCACAACTTCCTGGTAATGAAGTTACAAGGAGACTCTGTATGTTAGAACCTTCCAGCTCCATAGAAAGCCTGTGGTGTTTGGTTCATGGAGTACACAATGTCTTCCTCTGTGAAAAGGATAATTCTGCATTTACTTTCCTTCAGCCCTTTGCAGTTTATGTTGTTCCTCATATGTGCAATTGAATACTTTGATAAAGTGGAAGGTATATTAGAGAGCACAGCATTCTCTGTTGATGGTGAATGAGATTGTCCTCTGGAAACCACTGCTTCTGCAGGACACTGGAGACCTGCAGTCAAGAGTCTGCATGCAGCTTCCTCCCTCCAAAGTGTTACAGCAGTCTGGCTTTGCAATGTGAACCCCAGTGTTGTCCATGAGGTGCATTGCTCATGTTCACCCTGGGCTGAGGGCCCCCAGGAGAGGTGTTTAAGCTTCCCATTTTCCCTAAATGGTGTCTATCTTCAAGTATGGATTTTGAGTCCTCATTTCTGTAAGTGTTAAATCATAAATAAATCATGTATTTCTTATTAAAGCTCCTGTTTTGAGTATTACTGCTCAGTAATACAGACTTTTAAAAAAACAAGTTGTTTTCCCCCAGTGCTAAGCTTGGACAAGACAGAGAGTGTGTAGTGGCCTGTGTGTGTTTGTAGGACATCCTTAACACTTCTGTTGTAGGATTTCTGTGTCTACATACTTATCTCTTTCCTTGCCCTACTGTAATGGCTGCTGCATCCCATTAGAAGTGTAGATTTTTACCATGTCCATTTGCTTGTTGGAGCAGTACTGGCCCATTGATGGTTGGGGACAGTCTTTGTGCAGGTCACTGTCTGGTTGGTGGCCTCACCATCATGACCAGCATACTTGTCATGTGTTCTCCTTATGCAGGAAACTTGTAATTTTAGCTCCACTCACTTTTCTCACCCTGTAGAGTTGTGACAAACAGCTTGTGCCAGTGTCTGGTTGAGGTAAGAGCATCTGGTCTTACTTGTGGCAAGCAATGATTTTTTGCCTGTTACAGTAGTGCAGAGCACAAATACTGTGGCCTGAACACCAATCAGATTTTCAGCTTTGTGGTACCCTTTTCACTCCCACTTCCTATATAAATTATCTTACATCAGATGTAGGTTTAGAACAAGCACTGCATGCTATAGTTTTAACTGTAGTCTGTTGCTGACCACATGCCATCTGGTTAGGCTGTTTCTCATGTTTCCTCCAGATAAGAAGACTGGTTTGTTTGATTGTTGAGTTTTTTCTTTGTTTATCTCTTACAACCTTCTTGGAAATCATCTGTTTATGGAGATATTAGAGAAAATATGTTTCAGTTTCTTCATTGGTTTTATCTGATTCAGGGCGACTATGAACCATAAGACTGTTGTCACAGATATCCACAGAGTAGATAAGAATTGAACGAGTATTTCTTCCACAAATAGATTATTACACTAGTGTAAAACTTAATGGCTTTTAAGACATTGAGAAAAAAGCACCACCAGTTTGTGTTAGTTTACTTTTTGTTCAAGGTAACTTTCCCCCTTTTTTTGGCTGGTATTCAGAGCTGTCTGTGCTAGAATTCCACGTTGTTTGACAAGGATAGTAGGAATTTCTATTACATAGTATTACACAAGCTTGAGTGAGACATAGACATCTTTCTCATGCCTTATTCCAAATAACTCCATGATAATGTGTGTTGGTGAATTTCTGATGCAAGGTACAGCGTGTACTTGCTGACTTAGCATAAATGAGAGAGGAATGATTTATTAGTCATATGTGGTGATATGAGCATCTAACATGAGTTGTGTTGAGCTGATACATTAAAAAAGGCACAATTTTTGTTTCTCTAGCAATAGGCTCAAATTCTTCACTGAAGAAAGTTTAGCACTAAAGCAATGTGGATGCATGCATTTTACTTGGATCAGACCATTCTGGAAGGCAATGGGAGAAGCTTAAATCAGGAGGGGAGGACAGGGAAGAAACTTTTTTTTTAATTCCAATACCAGTGTGTCCACACTGGGGTTGTTTTGATAAATTTCCATGGATATGACCCTCCCCTCAAGCAAATTCCTTTCCAAATTTTATTTGAAGCATTCCTGGTTTTCATTTTGCACTGTTGCTTCTATTTCAAGTACTAATTCTGCTAATTGGTAGATATTTCATCGGCTTGGCACTTGAGAACTTTTCCATTATCTTAAATAATAAATGATTTAAACTGCCTTGAATTTTAAATTCTGCCTGCTCACCAAACCTTTGTAGTGCTGCACTCGCTTTCTTCAAGCAGAATTTGGATCCAAGCTGTTGGAGTAGCAGGAGGAAGGCCCAAGTTTTATCCCCAAGGAATAGGATTTTCTGCTTTCAAATCCAGAAAGTAAGGCTAGAAGATACTGAGTGACGAGTTGCAGAGCCCCTGTAACATACCACATATCTTGTGGTCATCACTGTAGGTCCCAGGTATTTTTTTAAGATTCCAAATTTATGAGAATTGTGCATCTGCCATTTTAAAATTTACTTTTGATAGTTTCAAATCAAATTTATTTGCTTTCTTGTTCCCCTTTCTGACTGTAATCTGGAGTTGCCATCTACTGCAAGGTGAGAGAGGGGTTAAGGAGTGGGCTGGGGCAAACACCAGGGTGAAGATCAAGGGCACTTTATGCTGAGTGTCCTTCCTCTAAGCTTGGCAGGGTCTGGGCTCCTGTAGTTAGTGTTACAGTCCTACTGCTGACTTTTTTGTCTCTGGGTAGCACTTCAAAGAGTTGTGTTCCCTTTTTTCCAAAGGGGTATTTCACTTCCTGCTGGTGTGAGAGGCTGTGTGTGTTTCCAGTTCTAGCATGGCCTGTAAGACCCATTTCTATAATCACAATTTTTAATGCACAAAGTCTTATTTTCAGTTAAGCATGTAATTGTGATTTTTTTTTAATTGGTCCTTCTCTAAGCTCTTTGTTAGTTTCTTTTTTTCTTTCTTGTTTACTTCTTACCACTTGGGTTTGTGACTAGGATTTGCAAAATTATATAAAAAATGTTTCTCAGGTCCACTGTAACACTCTATGTACACAGTAAATTGTGGAGTATGCTGTGGGATGCAGGAGATTTTAACAGCATTCACTTGCAATGCTCTGCCAAGTCTGTTGATTTTCTACCTTGTCTTTCTGCTACATGTACTCTGTTTTCTTTCCCAGTAAAAGCTGAATAGCACAGCTAAAAGGAGATCTCAACTGAAAGATGAAAAATCCATTTATTTGATTTAACAAGGTTAATGTTCTAAAATCTGCCTTATATATTACATAACGGCAAAGAGGTACCAAATACCATTTGTTCTGCTGTTTGTAAGGAATATTGCCATAAGTGTACATTTTATGCCTGATGTGTACCAGCTTTCCCTGCCCTTTGCACAGTAAAGAGTATGTGGGCTAAGAAGGATGCTTGGCAAACTGACATGGCTGCTGGGAAGCAGTTGGTGAGAGCATGCCTTAAACAGGGAAGGCACAGTAGCAAGGTGAAGTAACCTATAAAATCTGCAAGGGTCAAGTAACATTCTCACAGCGACCAGCAGGAGTAAATGCTCCTATCTCTGTATCTGGACTTGTTATAATCTTAAAGCCATACTGTTTAAAGATTGTTTGTGGTGAAGCTAAACAGGGAGAACCCAGGTTCATCTGAATAGCAGAATATTGTGCTGGACTGTGTTATGCAAGACATCTGGAGAGTGCTTCAGATCTGTTTAAGTGCTGACATCCAGTAGTACATTATATCCACTTGTGATGCATTCAGTTTTTTCACTGCTTTGTTGTAATGCCTAGAAACACCAACTGAGATCAAGGGTCCAGTGTGCTTAGCTAGAAATTCCCTGCCTCTTAGCTTACAATTTAAATAGACAAGCTGACAAAAGGGCAAGAGAGAAGATGGGTTGACAAAGATTAAATTATTTGCTCAGCATCACACAAAAGGGCTAAAGCAGAAGTAGAAATAGGGCCTCAAACTTTCTGGTTCAAGATGACTCTCACTTTGATGATCTGCTTTTAGTTCAGCATTTTTTTTCCTACCTTAAGTTCTGAAATGACTATACTCTCCATCGGAATATGAGGTGCTGCAAGCATGACATTTTAACACAAATACTCTCAGTATCAGGCTGTGGGAGAACTGCACGTAGAAGACGGAAACACAGAAAGCTGTCATAAAAAAAAAGAGCCATGTTAAGTTCCCAGGACTGTAAATGGTACCTTGCTTGGAATCACTCTACTTCTTATAGCATGTTTTAGTATGTGTTGTGGAATGATTTACGCTCACCATTTCTAGTATTGCTGCCATGCTGAAGAGAAAGTGATTCTTCAGATTGTCTTCTGTCACCTGCTGACTGCTGTTGATTGTTACCTAAAGTTTCACTGTAGAGAATCTGCTCCTCTTTTGAGATGAACATCTAAAATTCACAAACATTCTAAAAATAGAACTGTAACAAACATTCATCCCTAGGTTTGTTGTCTGTACTGCTTTGGGAGAATGTTTTGTCACTCGGGTGTAGGGAAACCCTTAAAGTGAGCAATGAGATACTTCACCATACGCTGTGTCTGCCTTTAAAAAATTTTCATTCCCTGGGACATCTCTACCCTGCCTAGTAATTCTTAGAGATATATCTGTGTTATGGAAGGGAAAGAGAATGCTACAACTAAACTTCTGTTCTCTTATTTACTTTCCTAAGTTGTAGTCACATTATAAGAACAAAAAGCTTTGCTCACTCAGCTAGTCACCTTGGGAAGAAAACCATAGATGGTTCTGATGCAGCTGTTAAGATGTATTGGGTGATTGATCTGGTTTTAGTTACTTCTTTGTATATGATTTGATTTAATAAATTTTGATGCTTTAGCAGTTACTGCCAGTGCCTCATGTTGGCATTATCTAACCTGTCTTGTGTTTCAGTAGTACTTTCATGCTCTGGTCATAACACAGACCTCGCTCCCTGCCCTTTTCCTACTGCCAGCCTAGCTTTTCTTCCCCTTGTTATTATAGTAGCCAATAATAATGTGCTTTCTGGGATTTCCACACTACATCATGCCCTGTAATAGACTAACACTGTTTTAAATTTAGCTAGTACTCTAATTAAAGTTCTGATCTGCAGAGGATTCTGTTTCCTCCTGTGTCAGTGTTACTTGTGCCTCTGTGTAGGAGGGTGTTTGTTTTCTGTGTGGCTTGGTTGACTCTTTTCATATTGAACCTTTTGCTTGTATCGTAACATTTTCTGTCCCTTTTTTCTTTTGTAACTTACTGGAAGTCTGTATGAATTACAAATGAGACTGTCTTTCTTGGAGACAGGTTTACCTTAGTATCTATATAGTCTCTTTTTGTTTGCTGCAATTTACAGGATACATTAAAGGTAAAAACTGAAGTTTTTCGGTGGTGTGAATTTCCACTTCTCCCAGTTAAAAATTCCCTGTTGTGATGGGGTACAAGGATTTCTCTGGGTTGGTGGCAGTCTAAGCGTTGTATTCATTCAATTGTAGTACATGCTATTTTAGTTATAGCTTGGGGAAAAGCCTGTGGAGAAGCTAAATTGTCCTGAAAAAAATGATAGGAGACACAAATTTGTAAACCATGTAAGGGCAAGCCCTGTGTTGTGCTTCCATGAAGTGGAAGATTTGTGAGCCAAATGCTGAACAGATCAGAGTCTGTCTGTACTGGAATTAAAGATCAGATGAGGCAGAAGCTTTGCTAGTTTGAGTCTGCCCATGCAGTGGCTATGTGACTGTGGACACATGGTATGATTAGAAATGTGCTTCTGGGTATGAGGTGAACATGGGCACTTCTGCTTTCAAAGACATGCTAGTCTGTGTGAGTGCTTGAGCTCTGGTGTGAGGATAGCAGGGATGAAGGCAGTATTCAAGGTAAGATCTGTGAAGGCCCAGTAAGTGTATGAAGTGGGGAGCTACAGCTCCATGGGCTGTTTTGTGTTCACAGGCTGCTCCAGGGGGTGTTGTGGTAGTGTGCAGGAGTCCAGAGCTACAGAGCTGGGCCCATGCCAGCGTGGTTGTGAGTGACGTGGGGTGTGCTGTCCTATACCAGTCTGTGGATTGACTGTAGTAAGCAGCAGAGAAATAGCCTAGATAGTACCGAGGGAGAAGGGCAGATGGAAAATGTGCGTGGAGGCAGCGAGGGGCAGGCTAGCATTGTAATGCTGAAAGACCTGCCAGGCTCAGCCTGAACTGGATGACACTAAGAGTTTAGTGAAAGAGGAGAGAAGTGCATGCTGAGCCTCTTACTGGAGAGTGCAGTTTGGTGTGAAGGTGTCTTTGAAGATGACTGAAGATGCCATTGAACAAGAGTAGAGTCCAAGAAGGTTGAGTAGTGTTTTAACCTGTTTGTTCTTCTCCCAATATCTGAGAGTGGAAAGTGTTCTGGCTGTTGAGTGGTTCTGTCTTTCTTGTTTGAACATTAGTGCACCTCACCTCTCCAATCAGCCCCAAATTCTGTGTGAGGGAGCCTTTCTCCTCCCTATGCTATGCACACAAGTTCCCTCTTCTTTCTTTAGCCCCTGTGTGTGCCTTTCTTTGTGGCTTCCTCCCTGCCCTCTAATTTGAGTTGCAAACACACCTCTGCATCCTCTAAATGTGAACACACAGGGGGTTTCTGCCTACCTGTTCAGTTTGAGTGGGAAAGCTGCCCCATTTTCTGAGGCGGGAGAGTACAGAGAGACACCCCCTTGTATCCCACATCTTGTGCATATATATTGCTCTCTCTTCTTCGCTCCTTAAATCAGTGTCTGGGACATCTATATTCTGACCTCCGTGTTTGAGGGGTTGGGGGTCTTCTGCCCTGCCCTTTCCCCTGGTGTGTAGTCGAGTGCTTTAATGGTGACTTCTCTCTCTGTTCTTTTTTTCCATATCTGTGCATTTCTGCTGCTGCTTATACCTGCCTCAGGGGAGCATTATCGGCAGGGGGGCCCTCGCTGGCACACTAATGTCTGAATAGTTTCTGTGCTTTTCTTCTCATCTCCTCTCTTCCCTTCTCTTTCCCTCTCTCAATGATGTGTCCAGAAAAGGAAGTCGAGCTCCAGTGTGCATTTGATGGTGAGCACCTCCCGTAAGCTGCCTGCGATTCGTGCCTTCGCCATTTCCATGCCATGCACGCTCGGCTTGTGCTCATCACCCTACATAGCATGTCCGTGCAGGGGGGTGGCAGGGGGGATCAGTGTGCACTCAAGGGTCCATGTCCTCACGAAAAGGGCTCTGTGATCCTCTGGCCACATACAGCTCCCATTTTGTGCAGAAAATCCAATTGCTGGCAATGCAGTTTGACTTTGCCTGCTCTGAGTGTGAAACAAAAAAAGATAGTGGTTCTCCTGGGCTCAACAGAGCAGGTGTGTGCCTTGCCTGGACATGGGGCTATGACATTCTGTTGCAGAGGTGCCAAAAAGAGGAACAGGTGCTTTGCCTGGTGTTGGTGCTGTCATCCTTGATAGGAGCCTTGCAGCGTAGAACAAACTGGGAGTCACTCCAAATGTGGCAGAGACTGATGGGGCTCCACTGTTCGGATAAAATGTGTGGGCTCAGCACCATTGGGCAGCTCAGAGCTGCCAGTCACTTCTTTTTTTAGCATACTTACTGAAAAGGTTTGTCAGAGTCTTTATAACACGAAACTTCCTTCTGTCCTGATCTTGTTTATGTATCCCAGCATGACCAAATACCCAGTGACCCAGCCTCCCCTGTCCTGTCCATTTCGTTTTTCATCCATCAAGGTGTTTGGCATTTATATTTATAGAATTTGTCAAAAAAGTAGTCAAATCCACTCTCAAGGGTCCAAAGAGGAAATTGGCCAGTGTCATATTGTCAGAAGTCATACGCAGCCTAATGACACACTTTCACACCAAGATATGAACAGTAATGAAAGTACAAAAATTAGTTATTGCACGATCTCCTATGCACAGAAAAATAACAGAAAAGATTTCTCCCCTGTTTCAGATAGAAGTGGGAATGTTACAGTACCAAGAAAGCAGAATAATTGTTTTTGCATTACTGCCTGGAATGTATTTCTCCTCTTCCTCCTTCAATGACACCTTAAAACTGGGTAAAAAAGCCCACCAAATAAGTAATTCCAAAGTATTGCTTTAAAAATCTGAAGTGACTAACTCTGCCCTGCCTTTATGTGGGGCAGAAGTTCGCTGTGCCTTTCTTGTCTTTCTTTTTTGCCCACTGCCAGCAGTACTTAAATTCCCTTTGCATATTGTTTTAAAGCAGCTGGGATATGTAAACCATGTAAGCATCAACCTCTGAAAACATGGAAGCAGTGAAAGTGGCTGAATAACCAGAGACGGCCCATGTGTTGGTAGTGACCTTCTTTTAGTTGGCTACATGTGTGAGTCCCTACGATATGAGCACTGGTCTGTTTTCTTTCTCTTGCACCCTTTGTGTTGTTTGTGCCTGTCTGTCTGTCTGTCTCTTGTCGGGCTCAGGAAATGTTGCCAACTGCTGTGCCAAAACTAATCCCGTTAGAGACCTTAAGAAGGGCCTAGCACCTTTTTAGGTGAATTGGCCTCTTTTAACTGGCGTTGTACAGAATTACCAGAATTGCCAAGGATTGTACCCTGGCCAGTAACTGATGTTGGCTGGCAGCAGAGGGGAAGGAGGGGTGAGAGCTGGCTGTGCTGCCTGCACTTCTGGGAAGGGAAGGCTAGCTTTTTCCAGGGAAGAGTAGTTGGTTAGATGCCACATGATATGAGTGTGTGCAGGAAGCTCAATATGTCAGATACCTTCCTTCACCTGAGAAAGAGCTGTGAAAAACGTGTAGGCTAAGCTGCCTCTAATTTCACTGGGATGCTATCCTGTAGTAAAATGCTATCCAGTTCTGGACTAGCAAATATGATACTTGGTCTTCTTGGCTGGGGAAGAATATCATGGTGAGCTGGGTGCTCAGTGCAGACTGGAGGGCAGGCTGTGTGCTTTGGGTGTGTGGGGGTTTGCACTTTATAAGGCAACGTAACACTCCTAACAGGCTGTTGTCTACTTTTTTGGAACAGTGGCTTCCTAGATGTTTGTTTAGGTTTTGGTTGGGTTTTTTTCCCTTCCTTTTTGTTTTCTTTTTTTTTTTTTAGAGGGGAGGAGGAGGGGCTGTTGATGTTTTGGGGTTGGTCTGTTTGTTTGTGGGGTTTTTTGTTTGGGTTTTTTTTTTTTTTTTTTTTTAGAGGGGAGGAGGAGGCGCTGTTGATGTTTTGGGGTTGGTCTGTTTGTTTGTGGGGTTTTTTGTTTGGGTTTTTTTTTTTTTTTTTTTTTAGAGGGGAGGAGGAGGCGCTGTTGATGTTTTGGGGTTGGTCTGTTTGTTTGTGGGGTTTTTTGTATGGGTTTTTTTTTTCTTTTCTTCATTTGACCTTAGTTATAAAGCCTTCTGAAACAGTGGAATTATTTTTGTATAGCTTCTTTAACACTAACTTTGTCTTCTTATCCCAGTGGACTAAGGAAAATTAGTTACGTTCCTCTCACTGGAAGAGGCTTGGAAGATAGATCTCTGCATTAGGATCACTGTTTCTGTAGAAGTACAAGAGCCTCAGTATTGTATGGAGAGGGGAACCATTGTAAAAAGTTTGATTGTGTTTGTGCCACAAAATAGCTTGGGATTAATTTTTTCAGGTTGATCTACTCCTCTTTGACATCCACAGTGACCTGTCATCTCTTCTGCCATTAGGCTGGAAATACATGCATAAACAAAACCCCTGGAAGGCCAGAGTCTTAGGACAATGCAGGGATGTATAGAAGGAGGCAGCAAGCTTTAATTTCTGTGGTGTTTCTCCTTTCTTAGGTTGGAGTTGGAATGTATATGTTCTTTTTCCCCCATAGACTTCTAAAGAGTTCATTCCTGTCTCTCTCTCTTCTACTTCCTCCCCCCTCCACCTGCCCCATCTTCCTCTTTTATTTCTCCTCTCTCCCTCTCCAAAAGGGATAGTTAAGCCAAGGCATGCTGCTTGTGAAGGAAAAACCGATTTGTTAGTAGGTGTTTGTTAAATCTTGGTCTTATAAGATCTGTCACTGGTGGACATAATTATACCTTTGGCAGATGTTTTCCAGCTTAGCATTTGACTTCTCCATTTTTTTGTGGTGTTTGTGGTGCGATGATGAGGGCCTGATGTTCTGCAGTATGAGTTTTCACTCCCTGAGTGAGATAGAGAGCCACTGCAACAAGGGCACACTATACTGTGAGCTCTCATCGGGTGGCCTGATCTGTAAACTAAGGAGTGTGAGTGAGGCTTCTGCCAATTCTGACCTTGCTGCTGGCATCTAGCAGCAAAAGAGACATAGCCTGCTGTGGGGGTCACATGTGGGCTGGATTTGTGGGCTAGGAACTCTATACTTAGGGACACAGGTTTGGCCTCCTAAAAACATAGACTCGGCTCATTCCTGACGTATATGACTCAATGGGATGATTCTTTTCAGCAAGCTGGTGATGGCCTCACTGTTGTGCTGCATGAATGCAGGAAACTCAGATTTTATTCTTCTACCACAGCTACAAGAGAGTCTGAAAAGGGGAAAGATAAAAAGCTGCTGGCCACCACCCAGAGAACTTCCTACTTGTGGAACTATACGGCCTTTTCGTTATGTCCCGATCCAATTCCTTTCAATATTTTGGTCCTGAAGTCTCTTTGTTCAGGTCACAGTGGGGATACAACATATCATACATTACCTTTTCTCTACATTTTCTAGGGCTGTATACACTTTTACTTGGATCAATAGATTCCCTGGAACTCTTAGCATTATCACATACCTAGAACTGTTTCTGTACACTTTGGGACACCTCAGACTTGGCTCCCATTTGTACCCTGTTTGAGACCATGACTATTGTGTGTCTATCACTTCTGTAGTCTCTTTTTCTCAGGACAGCTGCCATCTCTCATTTTCCTTCATCAGATATTTTTGTTAGTGCTCATTGCAGGATTCTCCCCATCCCTTTGGGCTGCTGCCTTTTTGCCTTCTGTTTTCCTTCCTTATAGCTCTAGCAGTCCACTCACATTTGGATTTTGGTACATCTCTTACAACTTCTGTTGTCTCTGGGGGAAGGACGAAGGAGGACAGCACTCCTCCTTCCTTGCACTTCTTGGTGGTTGAGCCTGTGGGGAGGGTTGGGTCTGAGGAGATGGTTGGGGTTGAAGCAATACTGTCATTTTCTTGCTGCCTCTGCTGCCCAGCAGGGGAACTAAAACCATGTTTTTCTGTCTCAGCCGCAGAGCAACAACAAAACCAGTATAGTAAGCACTGCAAAAGAAACACCCCCAGTGCAGACGTCCATGGTATCTTCCCCAACCACTATTTTTTTTCCTGTTTGGTTTAATTTTGATTCTGTCCTCTTCCCTTCTCCTCCCAAACCCCTTCCTGAGTGCTGCTTGTGCCACACTGTTTCAGCTTATGTTTTGGCTTTGTTGTGTTTGTGTCCCTGTGCTGCTGTGGGGCTTGATCACAGCCTCACAGGCTTTGGGATGGGGGTGCTGAGCAGAGCTGTGGTTGGATGTGGGGATCGCAGCTTGCCTGGACTTCCCCGTGTGCCACCCCTGTATAGTTCTGTGTGTCCCGTTCAACTGTTCCTGCTGGCTTTGGGGAGGATGATTTGGAAGAAGAGAGTGTCAAGCTGCATCCACTCTCCAACACTCAGGAAATGGAGGATGGACTTCAGGACACCAGAGAAGAAAGGATGGACAAAGGGTTTTTAAAAGAATCCTTTGCTGGCCTATTTGGCCTGCTCTGTTGAGTGGCTGATCTCCTGCAGCTCACTGACTTGCTGGGCTGGCATTTTCTGTTTGGCCTGTGTGCAGGCTCTACAGTGCCAGCACAGTGCCAGTGCCAAGTCCATTGAACGGCACAGCTTGGGTGCGTGGCCTGCCTGAGTATCTGTGAAAGACCAGGCAGCAGTGCAGCAGATGGGTGAGTGTACAGCACTGCCCAGCACTGTCCCTGATGCCCTTGCTGAGCCACCCAGCAAGAATTACAACAGTGCGAGGAGATGGTGCAAGATCCTGAAGTCTTGTCCTGGTAATGAAGGAATGAGAGCAGGGGCTAGTTAGTACCCATAGGCCTGGTAGCTGCTCTTTGTTATCTGTCTCGGGAGAGTTGGATTTGGCGTTTTTGGGGCATGGGAGGGTGAGATTTGTTGTTGTTTTTTTTGTTGTAGGATGAAGGATTCTTGGGACACTTCATAATTTTCCACTTTCCTTTCACTAGCTTTGTGCATGATGGTTTTGATATTGAGAGAGCCTTTCTAAATTATTAAATATGGTTATTATTGAAATTGGAGCTCATTTCAGAGACTTTTAGAAAAATGTGCCTTTTTTCACAGTTCCTTTAGCAACTCCTCTCTTAGAGGCATTGAGGTGGTCTGGCTCATCTTTTTTTATTATGGAAATTATGAATGTCCCTTCTTTAGGGTAAAACACCCAGCAACCTTTCAAAAAAACTGGGAGACAAAGGCCCCAGCCCAGTATTATCCTCTGTTCCCCCTCTCCTCTTCTGAAGCATTTTCCAGTGAGGACGCTGCTGAGGGGCCATTACTTCATGAATAGCTGCGGAGGGTGCAGACTAGCTGCTTGGTTGCTCCCTAGTGTCTGTGCCAGCCTGGTTCACTGGAAGTGAATTGGGAATTAGGGGCAGTTGCAAGGAAGCTGGGGGCTTTGTCTCCTTGTGACTGTAGCTTTTAGTGCAGCCTCTCTCTTAATGAAACCTGTGCAGGAAGTGTGTGCGCACGCACGCAGGCACATGTGTGCTGTTTGGAGTTTGTGATTTGATTTGATGTCAGTCACCTTTTCTCCACTTGCTGGAGAGTGAAAGTAACTGAGAGAATGCTTTGGAACTAGAGTTTAATGATTCTTCCATCCTTTCCTAGGAGCCTCAAACAACTGTTGTCCATAATGCTACAGATGGCGTAAAGGTAAGGGGGGGAGTGTTGCCAGAGAAACCTCTGCTTCTCTCTTGTTCTTGTCTTCGTGTGTCTTAATTCAGTTTATACCTTTCCAATGTCTGGTTTGTAGAATGCTCCTGAATACTGCTGACAATAGATTAGGAGAGTTGTGTTATATAGCTGTGGATCTCTGAAAGAAGCTGAGAAAAGACAACTGCTCAGATATTAATGCGTCTTTCCTATTGTGGTGTATAGCCACCATTCTCTTTCATACGTGGGATGGAAGAGGAGATATTTTGCACTTACGCAATTTTTTTTTCTTCTGCAAATGGACACTTCCTCTGATAAAGCCTAGGAGCCCTTCTTTAGCATATTGTGGCTATTCTTCCAAAGAGAAGCAACTCTCATTAAATTTCATTTGACAGAGTTTGGTAACTTTCACACTTGTAAAAGTTCTGGGTTAACAGCTCGAACATGCAAAAGCTGAGCAGAGATGCTGTTATGTTATGCTTTGTATTTGGCCTGCTTACATCCAAATCTTCCTCATATCATCCTCTCCCTTCCATCCCTGGCATCCCTGGTTTTTGTGCTTTTCCCCATCTTTCTTCACAAAGAAATCAACTATTTGCTCATGCTCCCGACTGCTGATGCCTGGTAATACTCTGTTCTGCCATGCAGGGTTCCACAGAGAGCTGTAACACCACAACTGAAGATGAGGATCTAAAAGGTAGGTATTTTGCCTGTAATTTCTAATACAGTGAAGTGTAGGCAAGGGATTCTAGAGATTCAATCATTGCCTTGAACTAGCTTCCCACATTACTGTATCTGACTCAGTTCATAAATTCGCCTTGATGCTGTCATTCCTGTCACAGTGGGACCGTGCATTGGGGAGCCATCTGACTTGGCCTCTCTGGTATATAAACACTGAGCTAATTTGTTTTTGTCTCAGAGTTGGAATTCTTTTCTTGCATATATCATAATCTGTTCATCTCCAGTCCGTTTTTTAGGTGTGGAAAATTCCTATCAGTCCCTTGAGGTTTGGACTCTGCTTGTGTTTCTGTGCTTCCCTGTAGATTACAGGGAGTTGAAACCTCTCTGTTACTCTTTTCATCCCTTTCTGGGAATCTCTTTTGTGACATGCAAAAACTCCCCTTGTTTTTTTCTCCTTGGATCTATTTTTTTTCTAATATGAAGATCATTCTCAGCCTGTTGTCCTTGACTGACATATCAGTAGAGGGACAGGCTGAGAACAGATTTCATGCCTGACAGTGACCATATAATAAATATTCTGTGCTTGTAAAACTCTTTAAATGAAGGAGCTCCAAGTTCCATATCTGCTCATGTTGTTTGAGCAGCTATCTTTTGCCTAACTTCCCTAACAAAAGACGAGCAGACATTTTCCTAAATAAGCAAGTTTGGGATGGGTGAAGGTAGTTTGCATTCTGAGACAAATGTGTTATTAAGTTGCATTTTGAAGAAGAGGTATTCTCATTCTCCCTGTAGTTCATGTGAGTTACATATCCAGGGAAAAATCAGTGCTGACCCTGTGATGTAGCAGCAATGTCACCTCAATGGGGCAGTTCCTCATGCTTTTCCCGTGGCTTGTCACAAGCTGCTGGCTCCTCTTCTGAGGGATCACAGGGAGCAGAAACATATGCCAGTGAATGAATGAGCTCTGCAATACAGATTGTTTTAGATAAGACCTGGCCTCATTACAGGATAGTGTTCTAGCTCCCACCTTTTTGCCAAAGAGTTATCTGTGGTTTAAGAACCTAGCTTTGAGGGATGGCAGCTGGATGGGTTTTGTAGTGCAGTAATGAATTTGATTTATCATCTCTGCTGGATGGCCATCCAGAACAGGTATTTGTCCAGAACCTTGTCTCCTGTGGCACTTTTTATTCTGGAGAGGCCCCATGGTTGAGCTAGCTGAGCCAATGGGTGTTGTAAGTCAGGAATACAAATGCTGTGAGGAAAAGAAGTCTAAGACTGGAACATAATGTGAGGAGGAAGGAAGGCAGCTGGTCATGTATAGAGTTTTATAGGGCTACATTGCTACCAATCAAAACTGTATTTCAGTTTTTTTGGCCGAGGTTAGAAAAAATTATTATTTTAATAGAAGGGAGCATTTGAATGGTTATTGGGAGGGAAAGAGTTTGCATAGTAGTGGTTTGTGCTGTGGCCAGCTCTGATAATTTTAATCTTCCAGTTTGAAGTGTAGCTGTGTTCACCAGTGCTCCTTTTCCATTCCTGCCCTTCCATGTTTTAAGATAAGCAAACACTTGAGTAAAACTAGGTAGACCAAAAGGTTTGAGAGTGTTGGATTTCTCAGTGTTCTACAAAGACATGGAAAAGGGAAGTGATTGTGCCATTCCTCTGCCAATTTCTTGTTTAAATAGACACCAGGATGCACAGGTCAGCTCTGCTGTGCTGTAGGACACATTGTCTTTATCCATCAGTGGCGTTAGCCTCAGGGATATGTTGTTTCCACTGTGGTGGGGCTAAAGGCAGTATGTGTCGTCGTTCTTCCTCCACCCCCCTGCCCTTGTGTCATTCTGAATTGCACAGCAGGTTCGTGTTGTACAGCTGTCTATTTGGCTTTGCCCTGGAGGATACTCCTGCATGTTTTGTGCCCAGCATTGTGGTTTCTTTAATGTTCTCCTATTTCCTTTCTCTTTTTTTATTTACTGAACTTGCGTGTTTTGTTTGTGTTTGTGTTTTAATTCCCTGCCATGCTAGCTCCCCCTCTCTCCACCGGGGACGGCAGCTCAGTGCTTGAAGGACGGAGGCACAGTGAGAGCAAAACACAGACTGAGTCCATGCAGTCCCAGCTTTCTCTCTGTTTCTCAGCCAGTAAGTCCAGGGGTGCAGTGCTTCACAGCATCTTTTTCCCACCCCTTCCTCCACCCTTCCCATTTCTCCTTACCTAAGATTTTTCCTTTCCTTGACTTCCTTCCAAAATGTTGATTTTTCATTTCCGGTACTCCAGAACAAAAAGAAATCATCTCCCTTCCTGCAAAATACCCTCCTTCGCACACTGAAATTTTCCAAACATTTCCTTCCCTTTCTGGAAAAAAAAAACAACAACAACAACAAAAAACCCAGCACCTCATCCTACCTAATTTCATTCCTTTGCTTTCATCTGGGTGAGATGTGGAGTGTTCCTTGCAGAGACACTGCCTTTTGGGGTTTCCTTGGGCAAGTCACTGCATCTCTCGGTTTTCCTTGTGGTAAATGGGGTCAGTGGTGCAGGTCTGCTTATGGAAGGGATGCATGAGACTGAATTCAGTCTCACTTCTCGGAACTTCTGAGGACCTCAGACATGGATGGTGCTCAGAAGTACCAAAGGAACAAAACCCAGTTTTTTCAGAATATTTAAGGTGCTTTGAAGGGGAGGCCGTGGCTCCTGAAAGATCCCAAAGCATTTTTTAATCTATTATCAGGTGCTTTGAGTGAAAATCCTGGGATAATGTTGGCCCTGAAGATCATTTGTCTGTCGTGAGCTTTACCTTGTGTGTTTGTCTTGTTAGCTCAGTGAGCTAGTATTATGGTTAGTTTATGAGTTATGGTAAGTTCTGCCTGATATCTCCTGAACTTGCTAGCTCTGTAGAGGAGCCTGTGGCTGAAAAACTCTGAAAATTCATATGAAAAAAGCTATTTGGTTGGAGAAAATCTAGGCAGAATTCACAGCTTTTCTCCTACACAGACGTACTATACTAGCTGCCTGACTATTTGAAGCAATAGTAGAAAGATCTTCAGTGTGAGCTGGGAACATCTGGAGTATTTGATTCTGTTCAAGTCACTCTAGGAAGGAAGAACCAGGTGTACCCTCTTCTGTCCTTTCCTGTTGTATTTCCCTGGTTTTCTACACACAGCACCGGTATCTCATATGATGCAGCAGTTGGAACATCTCTGTTACTTGTTTTTGAAGTAGCACAAAGGATGCCAGACTGCTGGTTTGTAAAGTGCAATGGGAAAGGTGTATTGCCTAGCCAGAATGGAAGGGAAATGATCTCTTCTGAGGTCCTTTTTGCTGTGAGCTGTCCATCACTGCTCTCTTATTAATTCTTTCCTCTTGCTCGTAGCAAGGCCCTGCTTGGTACACTGAGGAGTGCCGAATCACTTCTCTGCCAAGTGGGTCAGTGTTCTCCCACTTTGCTTCCCTCCAAGCTGAGGTTTGCAGTGATTTGGACATTCCTACTTTCTTTAAGCCCATCTTGTACTTGCTCTTGTGCTGCTCTGTCACTACTCCGATCGCTGCTTCAGGTTGCCCTCAAACTTCCTCCAGCATTAGTGTAATTCCTGCTGTGCTTTTTGCACCAGTGCCTGAGTGGCCACTGCCAAGCGGTGTCAGGCCCAAGTGATGTGACAGAGGCAGGAGAGCAGGTAGAAGTTATTGGGATGTGGATGTGTCTGTGTGCCGACCGGGGCTGGGGCTCTGTGTGTCTGTACTTCTTTGTTGGTTTTTATTTTACTTTCTAATTTTTGTTTGTTTATCATTTTAATGCTTACATTTGTTTTGCAGCTACACAGTCTTGTGAAGAGAAGCTCCATGCCTGGGACAGCCCAGGGCAGACATTGGAGTTAGAGCGTGCTCGGTCGGAGCCTTTGCTAACTCCAGTAGTTCCCTTTGTACTTAACCGAGCACCGTGTAAGTTAGCACCTGGGTAGCAGTAGTGGAGTAGTGCAACTCACGCTAGTTACCCTAGATGAGACGCTCCCTCCTCTCCGCTCCCCTGCGCCTCACCCCGTCCGGCCGGGCCGGGCNGCCCCGTCCGGGGGGAGATGGAGCCCGGCCCGAGCTGTGCCCCGGGCGGGAGCGGTGCCCGCTAAACGCGCCCGCAGCGCTCCCTGGCCGGCGGNCAGAATTTGTTCAGGATCCGCACTCAAGTGAGATCAAGGGAACGCACAAAGCAGGGTGGAGCAGCCGCGGGCCATGCCCGATGTCCGCGCTGGTGCGTGTCGCCTCCCGCTTGCTCCTCTGCCGCGGCAGTTTGGAGGCCCCGCGGATTCGTCGGGAGCGGCAGGCGCGAATGCCGTCCCCCTGACATCCCGAGGCTCTCTGTCCTTCGGACAGAGTGGTCAGCTCCCGTGTGCCGGTTGTAGCTTGGGACGTGCAGTGAAAGCCAGGAGATGAGCACAGTCTGATGAGATGGACTGGTATTGAAGGACAGGCTTGATGGCGCTGCATCAAGGCACCTCGGAAGGGGATGCAAATTTCCTTAAGATGAGCCAGCATACCGTGACTGTGGTCTGCAGACTCCCTCACTCATCCCAAATGCAGCTTTTCCCATGGACTCCATCTTCTGGACATTGGTGGTGCATAGATTGGAGGTCCAACAAGTAGCCCTTCTTCATGTGAAAGTAATCCCAGACAACTTGCTTGTAAAGACATTTTTCATAACAGACATAGCCCACTGTGTCGTTTTGACCTAATCCCTGTGTACATCTTTTCACGTGTGGAAGGGTATGTATACAGCCTGCATAGCAAAACCTGCTGCCTTATTGTTATGAGCCAGACGTCCCCTATCTGAGGGGTTTCTGAGGCTGGCTCAGTAGTAAAATTCTCTTAACTGATTTCCAGAGTGGGTACAGACATTTTTCATAGCCAGTGAGATTATTATCTTGTTGCTCTTTGGCTGCACTTACCAATGGTGGGATGAAGAGCACATGTGGATGAAAGCTTATGGGCAAGGGGGAGAGCAGTTCAGAGCAGCATCTTCTGGCATTTAGAATGGAATTCAGCTTACTTGAACATCTAAAGATGTTAGGTTGAATTTAAACACCATCCCCCTAATGTCAGGCATCTAAGATGCCTACATAAGACTTCCAGAAGTCCCGATTTCTTTCAGGGCCCAAAGGGAGAACAGTCAGGGGACTGGTTCTGTTTCAGACACCAATATTTTAGATGCTGAAGGGCACAAGAATGCCCTTCAAGAATGGCACTTCTATCGGTAGGAATTGTATATTATCTGATAAAAGAATGCTAGAGAACCTCTTAAATGCCTGTATAATGTGCAGAAGAGTCTACCTACAGATGTGGGGAAGGCTGAAGAGAAGTGAGGTGGTGCATACAGGCTCAGGCATAGGTATGGTGCACACAGTAGTCATAGAATAGAATTGTGTTGTTTAACAGATCTGATTGAAACTTTGTAAATGTTATGAATTCTTGAGACCAGCATGGATGATGGAACACTGCAGAGGGGATGGGGCTTGGGCAATCTGCTGTGGGGAACCAAGAGAAGAGAGTGCAGAGATGCTGGCCAAATGGGGGCCAAACAACAGTAGACAGACAGCCCTTGTCTTCGTTCATCTTGAAGTCCAGTGTGCTAGTGTGGGTTAATGGCAAGGCTGTCTGAGTGTTGTAAAGAATTGTGCCATAGGGATTGGCAGAAGCTCACTGCCTGAGGAAGAGTGTGCACACTCAGACATAGCTAGGACCTGTTCATCCAACCCATCCATACTGCTGCCATTGTCTTTCTAGCTTGCAGAAGCCATCCCTACATGTCCCAGTTGCTTGTTTGCAGCATTCACAATAGCTGAGGTATTGAGCTGATGGTGATAGGCAAGTTGCTGGGATACTCTTTCCAATTGGCTTGATCTGTGTGGTGGCCATTTGTGTATGGCTACTGTGGTGAAGGTTTTCCACATCTTAAGCTGCCAGACAAGTACTTCACAAGGGCAGTGTCACTGGCATTCGTTGTTCAGACTCCCTAGAAGCAGCTCAGGCTGTCATTCAGGAAACACTTCTGATGCCTTAACCTTTCTAAATGAAAAAAAAAAAATGAATACGGTCTTTTTATTTCCTTTCTCCCTGCATTATGGGATCACCATTTCCCTTTCATACCACTGCCACCCTACTCTCACGTGGATGACTGTCTTTACTGCATATCTCCAGAATGCAGGAAGCAGTATCCCTATCTAGAGATCTAGACTAATGGTGCTCTACAAATTGCTTGTAGGAAGCACCCACTAGCCTCATATTTCTACTGAACTCTTCAGCACAGCTAAATTGCTCTTTCTTCTTGTTCACAGTGCGTAAGCAAGAGATCATTAAGATAACAGAGCAGCTGATAGAGGCCATCAACAATGGAGATTTTGAGGCTTACACGTAAGTAGAGGTGCTTTCTGACAGGTTGTTTATCAGTTTGTGTGCAAGTGATGCTCTGGCTCCTGGGTATGAGGAGCTGACACGCAGTCAGAGATGGTAAAAGGTTTTATCCTTCTCAGCCTACATCAGTTAGGAGTAAGGGATGGAGTAGTAGAACTCTAAATGAATATCAAGTCAGGTATCAAACAGCAAAAGGAGCAACAATAGGAAGATGTCCTGGGTTTGTAGGAAAAGTACCGGGGAAGGCAACAAGAAGAGCAGAAAGAGAACAAAAGGAAAGTTAGTAACCTAGATGTTTATTTCATGTGAAATGCCACCTAGTTGGCTCCTTGAGTCACAGTAGGGCTGAGTCTTCATTAACTTACTTCTTGGAGTAGGGAGATGTAGTTAGGTGGACACAGAGTGTGAGTCAAATGGCATACCAGCACTTCACTATTTGAATAGTTCTTGGGCTCAAATGCAAACTGTAAGCCTTTTCTGCTTTTCTTTGCAGAAAAATCTGTGATCCTGGCTTGACCTCATTTGAACCTGAAGCACTGGGGAACCTGGTTGAAGGAATGGATTTCCATAAATTTTACTTTGAAAACTGTGAGTGGGTAGATTTGGTAACTCCAACACCTTTCTCTCTACTCCTCCTTTATGTCACATTTAAGGGGGGAAAATTGGCCTTGTTTTTACTGGTTATCAGAATAAGCAGGAACTTGATTGTACTTGGGTTATGATGCATTCATAAAAGCCAGCAGCCTTTCTGTCAAAAAGCCTGTTCAGCAACAATTTCAATTTTAACCCCCACATCCCTTCACTCTAGGCATACAATCTGCCAGGTGGAAATGTTTTGTACCTGGCATAGACTGCAGGAGCACTGGACTTCTTACTGATATGAACATGGAAAAAATTACCAGATTTTGGTGGAATCAACATGTATGTTTGGGGTAGACATACTGAAAGATGCTTCACTTTGAGTTTTTCCTGGATGGTTTCAAATCTCTAACATCTAATGAACCTTTTACATAGATATAAGGATCACCTTGTCAGCCTGGGGCAGGACAGAGTTGGGAGAAATGCTATCATTTATACTACAGGATTTGTCTCCCTTCCTGGATGTCTCCACAGGATGAGATAATTGAAATTTAAATCCTGAGCTGTTCAATCTGTTTTATTTTGGGGGTTAGTACAAGGTCCTTAGTATGGGCAACATATAGTTCTCTAAGTATGCAGAGACTTTGTCTCTCTCAACAGCCTATTATGGAACGATTTTAACACTTCCCCAAGGTTTGTTCATATGTCATGTTGTCCTAGCTTAAAGATCTCCTGATTACTGACTCCTTTGCAACCATATTCTGTAAGTGAAAGATCTTTCCCTGTGACTTAAGACACAGCAGCACTGATGTTGAAAAAGTGGTGAGTGTGCTTTGCAGAGGATGTAGGGGCAAAAGGGCCAGGGGGTTTCTGGCAGTAAGTGTGCAGTTCCTAAGGAGAACAACAGGTGATAGGGGAAAGAATTGCTTGTATTTTGCCTGAAAAATTGCAGGAGCAATTTTTGTGGTATTCCATAATCCAATGGAAGGTGAGTAGAATATAGGAGAGATTGGAGAAGGTGGGACGCTGTTCCTTCTTAGTTGTTAAAGGAATCTGACGGTTTTGCATGTCCTGCCAGTACTGTCGAAGAACAGCAAGCCAATCCACACGACCATCCTGAACCCCCACGTCCACGTCATCGGGGAGGACGCGGCCTGCATCGCGTACATCCGCCTGACGCAGTACATCGACGGGCAGGGCCGGCCCCGCACCACGCAGTCGGAGGAGACCCGCGTCTGGCACCGCCGAGACGGCAAGTGGCTCAACGTGCACTACCACTGCTCCGGGGCTCCTGCAGCACCTCTCCAGTGAGGATCACATTCGGGTATGGGCTCTCAGGGAAGGAGTACCTCACACACACAGCTGAGGCTGCTGTATGTGGGAATTCAGCATTCAAGGCTGTTTAGCTGGCTGTGAGAGAACCATATTTAGCTGTCTCTAGGCTGAAAACTTTGACTTGTAGATGGTGTTCCTTTAAGTCCTGTCCTCTGGACTCAGTAGGGTTATCTGCTGCTCCTGGCAAATGGGAGTCGTGCCATACAGCTGTTCCTGTGCATAGGTACCCTTGTAGCAGCTCTGCCTCCTCCCAGGTGCTCAGGTCTGTGCTCGGACAAATGGCTAATCCAGAGCAGAGAGGAAGAGTATCTTATGCTGTGCACAGGTTGGCCCTTTCACATCTACCTTTCCATGCTGGGGGTCATTTCAGAGAACTTTTTTGATGATTATGTCACCTTCTAGAAAGGAGATGGTGGAATCCATACAGAGCAATTTCTATGCCATAAGGGGTAAGGGTTTATTCATATAAATTTTACCACTGATTTTATGATAATGAAATCTATTTAATGTACCATGTTGAGAAAACTCAGAGGGGAAAAGAGTCTAAACAAATAATAATATCAGAGGATTTAAAGTATCTCCCAATTAACTTGCCACAATTCAGCATTGGAAGAAACTTTGGCTCTAAAATATGTCATGAAGAAATGACTGTTGCTTACTCCTCAAGGACATCAGTTCCATTTACTTCTTCAGCATTAAGGCATTCTGATTTATTGCCTTAGTGGTTTCTTTTAATTAGACATACTGAGTCTTTCTGCATTCTTTCATTTTATGCTGAAAGATATGTCACATGAATTTTATAGCCCAAAGTTTCCTAATCTTAGGACCTTTTTACTAAATATTTTCTATTTAAGGGCAAACATAACAAATATCTACAACTAGGGAGGCAACCTTTTTTTAATGTGGTCATTTAAGGGTGAACCACTCAAGTATAGTTGCTGCTTGAGTCCTAGTTCTGTGAACAACTTGGGACTTGGTAAAGAGCAGTTTGTATTCATGTGTTGTGAGGTATTCAACCCTACTGAAGGCAATGGGAAGGAATGTGAACTATCACAAGCAAGCTGCAGAGGTCACAGATGGAATTTGAAAAGCAAAAGCCAGTTGGGGGCACCAGAAGCAGGGAAGCTTTCAAGAGAGCTGGAAAATCAGCTGAGTTTCCAGGGAGTAAGGCAGTGAGAAGGATAAAGCCTTGCAGGAAAACAAAAAAAACTTGCATCAGATTTCATCACAGAAATGTTGAGGGAGACATCTGTCCTGGATTCAGATGTTTGTCCAAAAAAAAGATGCAGAAAAAATTATTAAATAAAGGATCAATGTGGTTCAGTGGCTGTGCCTAGGAGTTCTGAGGAAAGTTAGGAATGGAAAGTCTTCTGCAGAAGAGATATGTTTCTTGGCTGTGGAAATGCTGAAGCCCTCCAAAAATATGTGCTGGAGGGTTTCTGAAAACTGCAGAGCAGAAAATATTTCCAAACCACAAAATATTGGTTAAAACAATATTTTAAAATACCCTGTAAACTAATAGAAGTTGAAGTATTTGCATGCATTTCTGGGTTCTGAAGGAGGTGTATCCACAAGCAATTAGAAGTGGGGTCACTGTGGGCAGCCCCCATCTGAATGCACTGAATCATTTTGGAGCAGTGTTATCCCATGTGCAGTGAAAGCTAAGGATGAAGAATGAATGAGGTAAGAATGCTTAAATAGAAATTAGCGGTTTCTTCTTACCTGGAAGGCAGAGTTCAGTCCTGGGTAAATCATCTCAAAAGGCAACTGCAGCCAGAAAAGAAGTTTGATGTTAATCAGAGGACTTCTGTGTAAGGAGAGAGTGGGAACCAAGAAGGGAGAAGACTAATAAGGGAGATTCTACAAAGATTTGCAAACTAAGAAATGATAGAAAGAAGGGTTTGGCTATACTTTCATGACAGGATAATGCTAAACAGATGTGAAAAAAAGCCAGACTTAAAACTGATCAAAATCCAGTAATTTGGCACGTGAAGGTTAACTAGGAAGGGCCTTTGCTAAAAGCAGTCACTAGGGCTACAATTTCACAAAACTGCAGAAAAGTTCATACATTAGTTTAAATATTAAGAAAGTTCAGAGACAAAATTACTGAAGATTTGAAAAATAAAAACCCTAAGAAAAATAGAAATATGTTTCAGTTCAAGGCAAAAGCCAATGGAAAGTGAGGCAGAAAATGTTCCTTAGGACCAGAGCCTTTGAGCACCCCTTAGGAAACTTCAACTTCTGGATCATGCCTGTGAGAGAGTGGGCTCAGGGCTGCTCCAAAGCAGCACATAATACATTTTAGCAATTAGTTAATTTTCATTGGCACACACAGCCGCCTGGAAGGGAAGTGAGTGCCTCTTATCTTTAGAGCTCTCCTCATGAGCCCCTGTTTGTCTTGTGTTAAGGGTCTCTACCTACACCAAATAATTAGCCTGTAGAAAACTTGTTTTTTTAATTGTGTACAGCTAATGTATGGCTTTATTTCCTTCCATCTTCTATCCTGCTCTCCCCTCTCCTTTCTGGGTGGACACTACCTCTTCCTGACTGCAGCAACTTGTGGAGATACTCAGCTGGAGGGCAATATCTTCTTAGCAAGCAGCTCTGGAGTGCCTGAGTGACAGCAACGGTCATGTCTGTTTTGACGTTAAAAAAATAAATACAAATTACAAACAGGCAGCAGCCAAATGCACGAAACCCTGCATGCATCTGATGCTCCGGGCACTGCCTTTCTGTTGTTTTCCATGGATCCATCGTGTCTGTTTCTGCTGTACGAAGGTGTTTTTAAATCTAAAAAAAAAGACATGTTGTTTGTATCAAATAATGAAAAACAGGAATAATGCTAAATAAATGACAGATTATCCAACATGCCCCCTCCCCCAGGGCTAAGAAAGTGGCAGCAGCCGGAACATCGTTCAGAAATGAAGTGAGGGGGAAAGCAAAAGTGAAGGAGAGAAAGAGAGAGGGAGAGCAAGAAAGGAGGCGGCTTGAACAGCAGATGGCTGAACTGTGCTCCGCAAAGCGATGGTGGAAGTTAATACTGCATTCGGGCTGTGCTGCAGCTACAGTCCCTGAGAGGTGGCAAGGACCCCAGAGGAGCCAGTGTGAAGACTGGGGTTCAAGAGAGACGAGGTCCTTCTCTTCCTGTTGCCCAGCAGTCTGACTTCAGCCTGTTTCTTCTTTGATTTCTGCACAGCAAGAACGCTATGGAAACCTGGTTGCTCGGCTGCTGGATCCCAAAACCAGACTTTTTTTTCCTTCTTCTTTTTTTTTTTTTTTTTTTTTTTTTAAGAAATAAAACAAAATGGAATGTTGATTTAAAACTAAAGATGGAACTAGGGATTTAAAAATGGGTTTAAGTGACTATAACTTGAATAGAAGCTTGCTCTTTAGTGATACTGGTTTTAGAAACAGCCACTACCTGGACAAACGTGGAGTTTTGAAGCCAGCTTATTTAATTTAACAAAACAAAAAAACATTTCAGTAAGAGCAGAGATTTTAGAGAAAGAGGGTATTTGTATGGGATTTTCTATTTTTTTTCCTTTTTAGTAGCATAGTTGGGATCCACAGTGCTGCAGAACACGTGTTCCTTAGGAAGCAGACAAAAAACTTAGTGTTATGTTCTTCATGAAAACTTGCACATACACTCCTATATGAGGCATAAATAGTGTGTGTTTTTTATACTGAAATATATGCACCCGTAGAATTAAAGGGGTTACCTGACCTCCTGTTTGATTTGTTGGTCTCCAGTAAAATAGCAGTGGGAGCCAGCAGCCCCAGCCAGGTGCTTCTCCCCACCACTAACCCATCTGATGTTTGTAGGTGTCATGTTTCCTAGTGTTTATTTGGGTAATTTTTCATATTTTTTACAGTGATGTTGTAACACAGAAAGCTATCAGATCAGAACCTCAAAAGCTATAGCTGAAGGAATCCAGGCCACCCCCCACCCTGTGTTGCCTCTGGGTGTTAGAGGATACCTCATGAAGCAGAGGGGAAAGGGAATGAGCATGCGATCTGATGTTCGTCCTTTGGGCCAATTCATTTTCTTTTCTTTGCTGCAAAAGGAGTTCAGTTCCTTTATTCATTGGGTGGGGGATGTGGAAGTGTTTTTTTGACCTTACCAAGGAGGGAGCCTAGCCCCAAGAAGAAAATGGTCTTTCTGGCAGACCTGATGAGATTTGTCTTGACCAAGGGAAGGCATCAGTTGGAGAAGTTGGAACGGGCTTTTAGCTGAACTTATCTACCCCTAATAATTTTGTGGATCTCTAGAGGGAGTTAAAATTATTGCCTTGACACCATACCAAGTGTGTGGCAATCTTTTAGCAGACTATAGAAGAGGAGAAAGACAATTTGGCATTTTAATCCTTATTCAATGAAATGCAGAAAATGAAAGCTGTTGCACAAAGTGGAGCTGTCACTTTGCAGCAGATAGCGCTCTGCTCCCTTTGTTGGAGAGGGGCTATCCCACACCAGGATTACATCAGCTAACCACCGAGGAAGGAAAAGACCATCCACACTTCCCAGGTTTGTTTGAGCAAACGCCCTTTTCTTCCTCCTTCCCCTATCCTAGGGGAGGAGTGAGGAGGTGTCCTGGGTTTAGGATTGAACTCACGGGGGGACAAACACTAGATTTTATTTTTTCAAAACATTTTTAAGACAGCAGTAAGCCAGTGAGCGAAGTGGAAAAGCAAAAAGCCTTGATATTTCATTAAGAAAATTTTAAGCCACAAAGAGAGCAAAGAGATTACAATTATGCCATTTAAAAAAAATAAATACAAAACATTATGCATGCCTTCTTTTGGTCTGATCTTCCTTGTCTCTTTACCTGATGATTATTAATAGTTAAAAAAGAGAACCCTCTGTATTAAGTATATGCATCTGT
Source organism: Polioptila caerulea (assembly GCA_013397295.1). NCBI lineage: Eukaryota > Metazoa > Chordata > Aves > Passeriformes > Certhiidae > Polioptila > Polioptila caerulea. The sequence goes on from VYXF01000691.1 coordinate 2,016,378, forward strand.
CAGAGAAAATTTTAAAAGAAAGAACTGTTGGGTTTTTTGTTTTTGCACAGTCTTGGAGACAAACTCTTTTGGAATTCTTTTTTGTTTGTTTTGTTTCCTTTTAAGTTAATGAGAACCTTAGCTTGGTATGGCCATTATCAAACACAGCTGTACACCTTTAGCATTCTTAATGTTCTCTTATGGGGCTAATGTAAGCATCTATATAATATATATTATAAATATCACATTTTAAACAGGAAATGGAAGGCATTTGATGCAGAATTTTTGCATGATATAGAAATAATTAAAGTTAGCTAGTGTTTGTTTGTTTGGTCTGAATGTTGGTAGAACCTTCATAGCTTTGTTACAATGAAACCTTGAACTGAAGATATTTAATAAAATAACATTTAAACAGTGTAAAGTTTGAAGCATCACATTATTCTCCTAAGCCATGGAAAAATATGAAATCCGTGCTTCTGGAATAAGAATCAATTGACAGAGGAGGTGTTTTTTTTTTTTCCTGTGTAATTTAAAAATGTAATTTTTGAAAAGATAAGTGGTACCATACCTAGAAGGGGGGAGGGGAGAATACTAGCACTTAAAGAAAAAAGGATGAGAGAACCTGTTAAAATTACCTTTATGGCGTTTCCCTGACAGACCAGGGGTAATAGGGAAATTCTGCTTTTGTTGCCAATAGCCTGATCCTTGGCCAATGTATGCTGTTACTTCTTTTCCTGGTCTCTGTTTTCCTCACCAATATTTAAGACTCCTTGTGGGAGAAGCTATCTTGCTGTTTGGTTTGTCTGATGTAAACATGCTCATCTCAAGTTGTGTGACTTGGTTATTTGTCAACTAGTGTATTTTGTGTCCTAACGGGGATGCTCCTGCAGAGGCACAGAACTTGTCACGTCTAACAGTGTAAACATCAATTCTTAAGAAGTTAAAAATTAGTTGGATTTAACTTGTTTTGTTTTTATACCGCCTCTTGTTAGCATTTTATGTCTTGGTATTAGCATTTAATGTATTAAGTAGGCTTTGTTCCCCTCAGGCCTTTGCTGCTTGGCCATTTCTCTGTTATTTCCCACCTTGCAGATCCGGTGGCTGAGCCGTCAGGCCTCACCCGGTGCCGAGCCCCGGCCCAGCGCGGCGGGATGGGACAGGGGCGCTCAGGGGCTCCTCCGCGTCTGTGCCGCCCGCTGGCCGTGTGTCTGTCCGGCACAGCTCCTGCCGCGGGGGCGGGGGACACACTGCGGTTCGGCAGTGGCTGCAGCTAAGGCCAAGGGGCTCTAGCCAGCCTGCGGCCCCCTTCGGCGGGCCTGGCTGGCCTCCATTCCCCTGAGCTCTTCCCAGGTGTGTCTGGGAAGCGCAGCAAAGGGGAGGGGGTGGCTTGGCCTTATCACCGAAAGCGAGTTCATTGTGCTTAATCCCCTTTAACGGCAGCAATTACCCAGTAAATAGGTGTCAGCTGTTGCTGCTTAAAGAGATGATTGCTTTTGCTGCCTGATGAAACAGGAAAGAAAAATCGTCCTTAGTGTTTAAAGGGAGAAGGTAAGAGTTTTACAGTCCGTTTTACTGGGACTGGAGGCAATCTGTTCGTGCCCAGAAGAAATGGCTCCTGCTATTTCGGGAGCAAAGAGACATTCTGCTCTCGTTTCTGACATATGAGGCAGGAGCATCCATCAGGTAAGGTTTCTCCTGAAGCAGTCAATCCTGTCATAATGATCTTTGGAGAAATGTTGCAGTATGAGCCGATAAGCACTAGGAAGGTACTCATAAAATTAGTGATGATCTGTGTTTTTAGTAGCTCTTTTAACCAGGATAAGAGTAATTTAAACACTTATTGAAAGCGAAATACTCAGACTAACACTCGGGTCAAGAATATTTATTGTAGCATATATATGGGGCCTGGTTTCTGTCTTATGTTTTAGCTGACAGCAGGGACTGGGAATGGTACTTCAAGAGTTCCAGTATTAAGCTAGCAAACAGGGATATTGCCAGAACCTTACTTCCCAGTATGCTCTAGCTGGTTAAAATCTGTTCATCCTATTAGATGAAGTTTTGCCATCTTCCTACCAAAGACAAGTGTCCGAGCATGTTTTTTTTAAGTTCCCTCCCAACTTATGCACGTGCATGATCGTCTACATAGGTGGGTTACTCTGTGGGAAACCTGTAATTGATGGTAGCTTTTATTTATGCCCAAGTAGACTTCCTTTTAAACTAGGATTTCTCTGCTCTCACTTGCTGGGCTAGTGGCACAAAGGCCTGGTAGATGCTCCTATGCTTATAGTATCTATGAGATGTGGGGAGCAGTATGAGTAGAACTGGATCCTGAATGTCAATATCCTTTCCATTTTATTATGAAAATTGTTACCTCTTACTTATGTGTAATTGATAACATAGAAAAACAAACAGAGCATTTGACTAATGATTGGATTTGTGATCTGGTTTTGGGTTTGCTAGGGCTTTGCAGGGTGACAGCTGTGTGCTCTGTGCTTCAGCTTTCCCATTTGTCCATACAGATGATAAGCCTGACCTCTGCAGAAATCACTGTAAGAGACTGATGAACAGTGCTGCAGAGCAGCTAGGGGGTATTGCTGCTACACATCACAGATGATTTTTTTTTTTCCTGAGAATTTGAAAGGTTTGGAACTTCAGATTAATGCACCTGGAATGCTTGTATATTTGCGTTTGGTATACATTTATTTAAGAGTAGAGAAAGGGGATCCTTTGGGGGCACTTAAAGTAGCTTGAGTGGAGGATTATGAATTTTTCCCTTGAGATCCTTAGTGCCTGAGAACTCCTCACCTGCCAGAATGTCCTCTTTGCCTGCTGGTAAGGAATAGGAATTTACTGGTTGGTGTGTAGTACTCTGAAGAATTTTAAGCCAATTTCTTATGTACTTAACAAGTATTAGAAAACGAAAATGCATATGTTTGTGGTTTTTAAGGCAGACTGGCTACAAGGAAGGGATGGATATAATTAAGTTAATAAAATCTCATTCTTAAAAGTTTCTTGTGCTACAGGAGGGTCCTCTAAAGCACTGGTGGATGGGGGAGAGGGAAAGGTGGCTGTGCCTAATCTGTGGTAATTTATATAATTTTACCGTAATTGTCCATGAATGGATGGGCAGGATGACATTTATTCACAGAAAACCATTTTGTTACTGCATCATATGACTTCATGTTGGGATTTGGCCAGTACTTGCAATGAAATACTGTCTCATCATGGTTTATTTCTCCTTCACGCTTCTGTGGGAAAGAGTAGTGCTTGTACCAAGAGAGGACAGCCTGCAAAAATGGCACCAGGGCTCTGCTTCAGAGGCTTGTTTACATTGGAAAATGCTATAGGTTACATCAGTAGTCAGAGCAGTGCCACTGCCGTATGGTAGTTCCTGTTCCACAAAGCGTTTGTTTGTTACTACATGTCTAGAAGTTCAAAATAAACTGAAAAAATACTTATACAAAAAAGATATGTTCTACTAAAGTGACATTTGAAATTCATTGCTTTAGATTTAGCATACTTTTCTTGTATAAAAAAGGACCAAACTTGGCATAGATAGTCTTAAATGTTTTTAAGAATTGTAAACAGATTTCAGTCTTGTTCATTCCAAAACAGTATTAATGTTGAAATTGTTTTATATATGGTAAATTAGCAAGTTTTAACACCTTCTAATCTGTTACAATATCAGTAAAAATCTTCCATGCCTATTACAAAGACTGTATTGAGCCTCAACAGAAACAGCAAGACATTTAATCTTCAATTTTCCCTTTAGGAAGAAACAGGCCTGAGCCATTAAATGGAATATCCAGGGAAAGATGGTTTATGTAACCTTAAGGAATTGCCTCAGTGAAGTGCAATGTTACCAGGGATAGCACATGCTGAGTGATGTAGGCACAGAGCAATATGATAACCTGGAAGGTGGGAGTAATAAAGCCAAGCACTCGGAGTGGTTTGGAGTGTGGGGAGGAGAGTGGAGATGCAAGATGGGGTTGAAGGTGTCTTGCAAGTGAGTAGAGGAAGTTGCATATGAGGTAGGTAGAAAGGCAGTGAGGAGGGAGAGTTGTTTTGTGGTGAAATGAGAAGGAAAGCAGGTGAATTCTGTGCTGGTGGTTGGAGGAGGGGTTTGGAGAGATGGGGCATATTTTGGGGTAGTTTCTTACATGGCACATTTAAATGGAGTTTTAAGCTGATACTCTTGCACCAGTATAGCAAACTATAGTGTACAACATATACTCCTGTCTGATTTCTCTCCCTCATTGTAACTGAGATAGGTTGGACTGAGGAAGAGATGGGAACTACCAACAAATACTTTTCTTTTTTTTAATCAGAATATCACATTGAACTTTGAAATGATAAATCCCATTTCACAGAATGTAGTGCTGGATGATAAATGCTACAAACATATGACACAAAGTGCTGAGCTGCCACATAGTCCCTCTGTTGGCTCAGATTTGATCAGCTGTTTTGGAAAGTGCAAGGTCTCTGGTCGGCTGGGCATCACCTGTTGCTGCCACACTAGCTTTGGGATGGCTGCAGGCAGGGGGACGATATTAATCTGATGTGAGCACTGTGGCACATGTTTGGGTTAACTCAACAGAAATGCAATCACGTGTTAAAATATGTGCTGTTGGGTATTTTGGCAGCACAGACCTGTGCGATGTGACTGCAGGTGGTGGAAGCAGCTGCCTCATCAACCTCTGCTGAGGTGGGGGTGCTGTCAGCCAGAGGCAGAAAAGACTTTTGAAGCATGCTAAGATGTGACCGTTCATAGCTTTGTCTGCTTTTCTTCAGTTCTTTCATTCACCTGCTAACATGGGCTTAACAGGCTTGCAGAAGCCTGGTCAGTGCTTCAAGTGCAAATTGATTAGCTGAAGATTAAAAGCCCTCTATAAATGTTTCCTTCAAGCATGACTTTTGAGCTTTTCCAACTTTTCAATAGAGGAGCAGGTTCCTGTATGCAAAATCTACATATTGCATTACCTTTTTGAGGGTGTTCTGAGAATTATTCACAAGGTGCCCGCAATCCTGTGACAGCAGAATGGGAATCAATACTTTGCCAACATGAGGCCTTATTCCCTGAGCACCTGCTTTGCCTTTGCTTGCTCCTATTCTGTCGCTTTTGACTGCTCCAGGTCCCAGTCGTGTTAACCTGTCCCAAATGTTCGCTCTCTGCAGCGCCGTGGCTTCTGTCTCCACAGCAGATTCAAAAGCAGGACCGTGTAATAGCACTCCCAGACTAGTGTCCACTCCTCCAGCCTCCCCTGAGAATAAATGCCTCTGTGATGTGGCTTCACATCCCATTCTGGCTTCCTACTACAATTTCCTCCACCTTTTAACGCAGCAAATTACACCG
>VYXF01000691.1:2024348-2049592 GCA_013397295.1 Polioptila caerulea
GGCGGTGCGGAGAGCGCTGCCCCCCGCCCCGGAGCCACCTGTGCAGCCGGGGGACCCCTCCGGGAGCCCACTCCGGGGGGCCCGTGCCCCAGCACGGTGCTCCTATGCCGGCCGTGCCCGGGGCCGAAGGTGTCGCAGCCCTGCGCGGCTGCTTTTGTCGGACGCCGGGCCCCCGGCACGCGGCTGGGGGCGGCAGCGCCTGCCCCATCGCGGCTGCCGCCCTCGGAGCCCCCTGCGCTCCGGCCGCCGGCGGGGAGCGCGGTCCTGGGCCGGAGCTGCGCTCCCGGCCTCACTCCAGCTTTGTTTACCCCACGGCGTCGCGTTTCGGGCGGCGAGGTTGCTGAGTACGGCCGGACCGGCGCCCAAGTAGTCGGCGTGCACCGGGGCAGGGGATGCTCCTGTCGCCGTGGCGAGGCTGCGGCTGCACTGCCCGTGCTGCACACGCCGCTGTCTGGGGGCTGCGCTCAGAGCAGGCCAACCGCGGGTACAGTTGTGGTACTATAAAGACACAACCAAAATTATATAGAGAAAGCTGATGGAACGTGAGGGATCGTTCCCGTGATATTTCCCGTCATATCTTAGTTGTTAAAACATTCTTGTAGAGGTTAAGTAATAAATAAAAGCACGAGACATCCCTGTTTGCTTATACAAGAGTGAGTAAACTATGTTGCCTGAATTAGAAGTGAGCAAATATCACACATCTGAATTCAGCCACAAGTTACACTACTCCACTGTGGGATCCTTTGTGACCAGTTTTGCCAAAGAAATATTCAGAGTTGTTAATTGTGTGTGCATTTCTCATTAGGATATGTAACTTTGTCCATTGTGGCAGAGGTAAACTAGAAACGTTTGATGAATTGTTCGGATTATGTGCAGTCTGTGGTTATCTGTGGTGATTAGGCTGGGAAATTTTGGATGATGGCAATCTAGAGGGACATGTCGTGGACAAAAACACCCAAAGAGCCAGAAGAAATTAGGAACTTAGCATCAGCCCCAAGAGTTTATCAGCCTGGGTGCCCACAGATGCTGACATTGCCCATGTGAGCTGGCTTTGCACCCACACAGCGATCCCAAAGCCAAGCCCTGTAGAGCTGCTGCACAAAGACACCTGAGGCACTCTGTCCACCGTGGGTTTGTGCAGTGTTTCTGCATCGAGCTTCTCAGTGCAGCTGTTTTCATGGCACTGAGATCACTGATCTGCTGACAGAACGGACATAGAAAGGCATTTTAGTTTGTTCTTCACCATGCACAAAAGTGATTGTGGTGTGTTGAGATTGTTGGTTCCAAAAACAGCCTGACTCCAGTAGACCAGTTTTGAGCCACTGGAAAATCTCTGTGCTTAAATCTGGTGACCAGCATAAAATGGTCTAAAAAACTTTCTGCTGTCAGCAGCTGTGAACAAGCACATATCTCTTACAGTTATTATTTTGTTCAGTTGCTGCTTTCTTCTTAAATTTTTCTTCCTTATCCCAAATTGCTCTTTTTGTTTGTTCTTCCCTTTTAGTTTTTGTTCTCTAAGCACATGGTACTGTTTTCCTTGTTGCTTCTTGAGCATGGTTTCCTAATGGATCTTTTCTTCCTCTGTTTCGGTATTTCTGCAGCCTTTGTAAAACTCCTTTTTTGCATGTATATATGAACGATGAAGAACTGGAATTAACAAAAAAGGTGCAGCTTAGGATGAGCTGAGAGCAAGGACATATTGCAGGAGTAGTGGTACGTCTGTCCATGTCAAATTTTTTGCTCCAGTTGCTGAAATGACTTTTGCTTGTGGGTATGGGTTCCCAGACTGGGTGTCAGAATGGAGAGTGGGGGCCAATCTGGCAGCAAAATGAGATTGTGATACAGAAAAATTGGGAGTCAGTGTTTTGAGGTATGGTATAATATGTGTGATTGTTTTTCAGGACATGAGTGTGTGCCCAGGCAAGCTATGTCTCCCAGCAGCATCTAGTAGTGCAGTGATGGTGGGATCTGCTGCATGAATTTTGCATAAAGCATGTTTCACTATTGTGCCTAACCTTCAACCTGATCTGCATCAGAATTCATGTAGGGGCCTGGTAAAAAATAGCTTGAGCCTACTTTTGTATTTACATTTATAATTCCATGTTTATTTGTTTTTTTTAAATGGGGGAAGGGGAAATGACCAACTGCAGCTGAGATTTCGATGTGTCCTAAACCACAGCCTGTCTCCCCATCGCTGAGCCTTGTTTCAGAGGATTGAATGACTGTTTCAAATCTCTCCGTGGTATATCTGGAATATGTGGTGATTCTCTGAGCAGAGCTGCACAGATAAGATAATCCATTTCATTTTAATTGGCAGAGTTGTTTACACATGATCTCTTGCTCATTTTCGTCTTTTAAAGGAATGCATATCTATCCCTGATTACAGCTCAGGTCAAAATCCCTCAGCACTTGTAGCAAATCTCCTTTAATTGGTCTCATTTAGCTCTCATAAGGTGGCATTTTAATTCTTGCTCTTCTGAATCCTTTTCCCCAGTCTGTAGTGTAATTTATTACAGGATATTTTATAGACAAGGGAGCAGCCTCTGGCTCTCAGCAACCTTTGCAGTGTATCAGATTTCCAGCTCAACAGGCAGCTGCAGTAGAGTTCGTGGGTGTAAGGCAGTGATGCTGCAGCAGCAGCACACAGGCAGGCAGTGGTGGCGGCACTGAGCATGAGTGCAGGGTTTGTCCTGGATTCTGGAGATAATTGGGGTGAATGCTCCTGTTTGCTCTCTCTGCTTCTCTAGTCTTATTCTTGCTTTGCTGATGCAGGAGTCTTTAAGTTCAATTTTTTCCTTTCCAGCTGTCTTTCCAATCTCTCTGTTTCAAGGCAAATACATCCAAGCTGCTGCCGTTTTCTGGTGACAGGCTTTGAGCAGCACAGGAGTGGTGGAAGGCAATTACTGGGAGCATATTTTCCGAAGGCCCAAAGCAACATTAGCTGCCTTTAGAAAATTCCCTGTGACTTTGCTGAACACAGTTGCTTTGGTTAACTGAACATAATGCAAAGAGGTGAAGCTCTGCATTTCATTATGCCTGTGCTGAGGTGCTTCCCCTCTGGCCTGTAACAGCACAGTCTGCAGGCACCATGTGCTGGTGCAGCTCCTGTCTGATCTCTGGGTGCTCTGGCATCAGCTCTGAAAGTCTCAAAGTCTGGAGTTTGTTTTTCTTTTTTTCTTGCTGTGCCCTCTGCCTTTACACTGGCAATTTTCCCACTACAGTAAAATCAGAAGGGACCATGTGCCTCTGCTTCAGCTGCTGGAGATGGCAGGCTATGTGGTGCAGCAGCAAAGGTACAGACAGACCTTTTGCTTTGCTGATCCTGCTCTGGAAACAGGAAATCTCCAGTAGAGCTGTGGAGCACAGTAATGTCTTAAATCACCACTGGAAGATTTAGTGGAGTGTGCAGATGAGAGCCCTACCTGTTCTTCCTGCACATTGATATTTGAAGGCCTCTGTCCTCTGGCAGTTGCTGTTTGGGGACTGTTTTTTGATATAGACCCATATCCTGAAAGGAAATTATATAGATCACTAGACTCCATCCATATGTGCTCTGTTAAAAATGCAGTAGAACTCTCTAGACATGAGTGATAAATTAATCTTCTGCACCAGGAAGATACCCTCCATCACGTTCTTGCCCGCTCTAATATTTTTTAGTAAGCTAACTGATTTAGCAGTGAATGTGAGAGTTTTGGTAAGATTGTAAGTGCAGTTTGGACTTACTCAAAATATTTGTGACTTATGCTGGGCAGTGTAACAAAATCTGTTTTCACAGAAGTGGGATTTGATGTTTGCTTGTTTTTTAAAGCTGCCCAAACCCTTCAAACAGGGAGAGGGATGGGCACACACTCTCTCCGTAGAGACTCAGCCTGCTTTTAAATTTGTCAAGTAAAGTGAATAGTGCAAAACAAGAAAGGACAGCTTCATTCAACACTTGCTTACATACTAGCAACACCAAGAAGGTGTTTGAAAATACCTGTCCCTTCCAAATGTGTTTGTAGCAGTGTGTAACCACAGCTGTTCTTCCTGCTGGGGTTGCAGATGTGGAATATCAACAGTGCTTGCAGCTCTTCTCAGGCTGAAATGTTACCACCTTAACTGAGTCTATGATAGTGCCCTCTTCTTTCCATTAAGTGAATTTTATATTTGTCATTAAATAGAAATAATGAGTTATGCATTTAAAGTAACAGCAATCAGATACCAACGTTTGTATTTTTCTCTCCAAAACCAAAGGAAGTTGAAAAAGGAGAGGTATGTTTTGTCCTTTGCACAGTGTTCAGGGCTTGTGTAGGTCCTAGTGCTTTGGGTGTCTCATACTACACTTAACATCTACAGCATTTTGTCACATGTTTTGAGTGTGGAGTGGAAGTGAGAGAATGTGGGATACAGTTGTACTGCACTAGCCTGATCTGTTTTCTCTCAACACTGCAGTGCTTCTGAATCCTTTGTTTCTCCCTTTAGAAATATCTCCATTAGTAGAAAAGATTGTCCAGAGCATCCTCTGTAAAGCAAGAGACAGCAGGGTCTGTCCCTCTCTCCTACCTTCCCATCCCAGTACAGTAGCTCACAAGAGAAGGATGCCCTCCACAGTGGGGGAGAGAGTAGGTCATAAAGCTGCACGTGTAAGATGGCACACCAACAAGTCATAGGCCTCTCCAGAGTCAGAGATCACTGCTGGTTTTATTTGCTGATGTATATTTTTCTCTGTATTCATTTGTTGGATTGGGAGCTGGGTTGGCATAACTGATGCATGAGGGAAGGAGGAAAGAGGGACAGCAAAATGACAATTTTATCCCTTCTTAATCTCTTTTTGCAGTTCTGGTCTGCCATCTGGTCAGTCTCTTTGAAAGCATACAACCCCAGCAACCTGTCCTTACTCTTTGTTTCTGCAGTCTCCTACATCCTTCAGTTCTGCTTTAGGAGCTCTGCAAGAATATTTCACTCCTCTGAGTGGATTGTGTTGAGAGGCTCAGAGCCATTAGATTAGGTGATGGAGCAACTTGTTTTCCTTTGATCATGTTCAGTTTTACAGTTCCAGATGATTCCATTAGCCTAATATTTTATTGGTCTTTAGCCTTGTCTCTAATTAATGCTAATTTGCTTGGCAGTACTTCTGAAGTAAAATCAGAGCTTGCACGTGGGTTTTTAGAGCTCTTCAACAGATCTTAACTCTTACATTTTCAATCATTTTGGTATTAATTCCTCAAAGGAAACAGTGGAATGATAGGCCTTAGCTGTGCTACATTGTGTGTAGTACAGCTCAATTTAGAAAAGTAGAGAAACTTGAGATTTACTTCAGGAAGGTTAGAAGAACCACAGAACATTTACAAATGTCTATTTTTGTTTTAAGAACCTCTTACTGAATGACTTTGCATTAGCTCTCCTGCCCTTACTGGTGCTTTAGAATGAGTGGAAAATTTTGTATCACAAAGGGCTTTTAAAACAGTCAGATCTGGCTTCTCTTGGATGATGAGAGTTGGACTCATCTATAACATGTTAAGAGATAATATGTAACTAAGCTCAAGTGTCCACATCTGAGCTGGGCACTTTAAGTTCCCTTTATGTTAAGGGTATGTTAAGGCACTGTTCATTAATAAATCTACCCTAAAGTAGATGTCCACATTTGTTGAGGTGACTCACTTGCTGGAAGTTCTTCTTTGTTTTTCCACTGAATATGTTAAAAACTGAGAATGTCACTCCAGATGTAGAGAATGTCAGCAGGATAAGTGTCTGAGCAGAAGCTCAGTTGAACACCTTCCAGAGTGACAGCTAACTTGCTCCTAATCCTGGACGGCTTTTCAGTGTAGCATTTTTAATATCTTCACTATTAATTATGTAAATTTTTTTCTTCTCATCTTAACTACCTTTCCCATATTTAGAACATTTTTTCTGTACATTTTTCTTTGTAAGCTAATGCTGATGTGAGGGTTCTGTTCCACTCACACTTTATTCTGAAAGCTTTGACAAGTGCTGACTGTTTTGGCTTGTTCTGCAGCTCTCGATTGTCTTTGCCCTTGCCTCTGTGGTTAAGTTGTTCGACAACCAGGGTTCTATTTTAAGTGGTAACCAGGACCTTACTGTGGTCCTGGACAGCCAGACCTGTCCCAGAGAAGTCAGACCAAATCATGGGTGGGTCTTCAATTCAAAATCTAGCTGCAGAGATTGTAGTTGACTCTGTGCAAGGAGAATGTCAAAATGTCAGGTGCTGGCCTATGATTTTTTTCTGTAAAGAGACTGGTTTCTCTCCTGCACAGTCTGGGTTTTGCACTGCTGGAAGCTTAACTTGGAACAAATGGTGAGGTCAGGTTTGGAGTGGCCCAGCACAGTGGCACATTGCATGACTGAGATGAATAATGTAATTTCACAGCAATTTGAATACCTCTTAATATTTAACGGCCCAAGATGAACAAGGAGCACAGCAAGACTGGAACTGTTGTGCAATCTAATAAAAGGCAGAAATTTCATTGGAGAAAAGTTTGGTGTTTTGCCTGACCCCTTAAAATGTCATCTTCTTGAATCTGTCATCACCTGTGTTTTGTTTGTGTTTCTTTTCTGGACATCACCTGTGTGTAGGTCAGTTTCAAGTATAGAGATATCTTTGAATTGGCATCCTTTGTCTCAGCAATGGAGCTACAGAACTGAAATTATCATCACCTAACTGCTGGAAAACTGCTTGTCCTCCAGTTATTGAGGGCTGCAGAGGTATTTAAAAAAGCAGACAGAAACTAATGTAGACACTGCATCGATCAACACAGTGTCTGTGTGTGAGGACTGCAGCTCCCTGTTTCATCAGCTGTGTGAATCCACTTTCAGGAGAACGATGTGAGCTATTGTAGTGTTAAACCTGCATTTTCAGTGGGATGAAGTGGGCTCCTGGCCCAGTCCAGCAGTTGTGAAGAGGCAGATTCATTTCAGCACTGAAGCCTGGCATAAATTGCTAGTCTCCATGTCTGATCTATTGTCCAGAACTGCTCTTAAACATTCAGCTTTCCCCTGCCCCCTGTTTTGGTTACAAATAATGTATTTAATTTGTTACTTGAAATGTCATTGTTTTTATTTTTAATTAAATGCTCTGGTTTCACTCAGTGATACTTGAGTGATACTGAAGCTCAAAATGCATGTGCTTTACTTATGGCTGAGTCATAATCATCTTCCTCATAAGCAGAGATCTGTCACTGTCTCCTGATTTAGTTTTGTCTAGAGACTCTCATCCATATCCTTCCTTTATGTTCCTTTTTCTGATCTGGTCACTTATATCCAAGTGTGATGTGAATAAGCCTGCTTTCCTGAGTCAAGGCTACCATGAAAACGTGCTGTTATCATGTGCTCACATCTATACTTTAGTATCCTGTAACTGTGCTTGGAACAGGGTGTGTTTCCATGGCCCAAGCCCACATAAACATATAAACACAAAGCTTTCTGCAGGGAATCTTGCTTTGCCTCAAACAAAATGTTTGCCTTTCCCAGCATTACTTATAAATACAAATTCCTTGCTAGCCACACGCGATGCTACAGTGCCTGTGGTGGCAGGCAGAGCTCAAAAGTTCTTTTTGGTCTTGTGTTGTGTATGTGGGCAGGTTAAGAGCAAACTGGTGTTCAGGAATTGTCATAATTGCAGCTGGTGTTGAACATTATGTTTCTCTGAGGTTGTTAACTCTTGCATGTAGTGGAGCCATGGTATAATTATTTTTATGTTAGTCCTTGTATTTTCCTATTGTTAAATGAAAACAGGGTGAAGATGCCCTTTGAACATACTCCTCTTGGTTTGCATTTAAACTGATACTGCTCCTGAGGCAAGCAAACCATTCCTATCGTGGTGCTTCTCTGTATTGGCGCAAGAACTCAGCAAGGAGGATCAGGAAACTCATGTGGAAATTAAAATAACAGAACAAAACAAACCTCCTTTTTTGCTGTGTTTTCATTCTCCAGAAGGGAAAATGTTACTTCTCACTAAGAAACCTGGTCAGGCACAAATGCTCTTGTGGTGGTACAGCAGAGTATCTTGAGGATAAGATGCATTGATGGCATACCAGGGCAGCTGTCTTTGGAAGAGAGGAGTGACCACCTAAAGACGTGCCAGATGGTCACCTCAGTACAGTTTTACATGGTGTAGGATGAAGTGGAATCTTGTGCTACTTCTCTCTGCATCAGTCCTGCAAAGTTTTTTAATCTAGGTTAGTCTTAACTAACAGTGGCCATGAGAAACTCTGAAACAAGCAGCATGGTAAGAGCCAAGCTGCGTGCCCAGCAGACTGAGAGCCAGTAACTGCAGTCCTTCATTGCTGCCTGTTCTTTTCCTTTTCCACTTCTAACTGGACACTGGATTAATCTTTATATCGCTGATTTCTTGTAGGGGGTAAGACTGAAGAAGTAATAGCAATGGTAGTTTCTGAAAAAAATAGGTCCTGGGGAAGAGCAAAGTAGTCATTTTGATCAAGGTGCAGACAAGCCCTGAGTTCACAGGTTATGCACTTTTATTTTTTTTTTTTTTGCATCTACTCCAAGACTTCCCAGCTTCTCTGATGAGCAGTGCTGCATTATCTTTATGGTCCTGTGCAATTTACCAGAAAGACTTGACATGTTATGTCAGAAAACTAGTTATGTTTTTATGGAATTGTTCTTGGGCTTGGTTTTTTCCATATCTTGTATAAAAGAAACCCAAAAAACAACAAAAACAAACAAAGAAAAAGCAACCAAATAAAAGCAATGTTTGTGTTTTCCTCAACAATTTTTCCTAGCACCCTTGCACAGACAGTCTGTCCCATTATACCATTCTTTGAGGACTGAAGTTGTTGTGAGTGCTCAGGCCCCTTCCCCTTCCTGCAATTATATCTTCCTGAAATGCATCCTGTGCAAGGGTGAAGATCAGCTCCAGGCAGTGCTGGGAGACGGGGCAGTGGAAATTGATACAGTGTCTGCCCTGGGAGCAGGGCTGTTCTTGAAGGGTATGTCTGTGAACGCTTTGGTCTTAAAGTGTACTGAGTACTTCTAAAAATGTGCCAGCTTAAGAAAGAATAAAAATACAGCCAAACATATCTTCATATGTTTATGTTTTTAGCTCTAGGGTGTAAACCACAAATGCAGGGTTCTGGTTTTCCCTGTCTTTAGGCTTTATCTGGAGAGAGCATTTGGTAGGAATACAGATGTTGTTTGGTCTTCATGGGTTAGTGATTTATAAACCTCATGCTTTATCTACCAGGATGGGGTGGGCAACGCCAAGCTTGAGAATGAGTGTTGAGAGCGCTGCTCATTTTGTCCTGTCTTCGCAACTTTTCACACTGGTGTTACAGTCTCTGCTGGCTGCTCTCTGCTCGGATACTGTAACTTTTCCCGGGGCTCTTTGGGGTTCCATCCTCATCTGCAGTCGTGACCTTTTATCATGGGTGTCTTCCAATGTAGCTGTGAAACTGCTGACAGAGCTGGGGAAGTGGTTGCAACGCTTGTGAGCACAAATGCCAGGACTGTCATGATAGCCAGAATAACATGAGAGAGCTCTCAGCCAAATAAAATAGGGATGACCTTGTATGCACAGACATTAGGATATAACACTCAAGTCTTAAAATTTAAATTTCCTAAAATTAATTATCCTTAGGTAATACTTTTTAGAAAATCTTACCTAGCTTGATTCCATCTGTCTTGCAAGAAAAGAAAGGAGATGCAGCAAAAAATGTGGGTTGGGGTTTTTTTTTCATGTAAAGTTATGGGGACAAGCTGGCTACTGCAGTGAAATTCATCCTGTGAATGTGAGGAGACTTCTTATCCCTTTTTTCTGCATGTAAGGCTGGATTCACTGAGACTGCAGAAATCAGTCAGGAATACAAGAATAAAGTAGAAATTGGTTTTGACTAATACTAATCTGAATCTAGCTTTGAGTTGGTGGTACTGGTGCAGAAGATTCTTTGTCCTAACACTGTCACCCAAGATCATCTTAAAGAGTTTCTCATCTTTCTGATGAGAAAATATTGCACAAAAATTCTTAGAAATATTGGTTAGTTATTATTCTGTTTGGAAATGACAGATTCTAGGATGCAGTACTTGAGAGCAGTGAGTGCAGTACTTCTTCCCCTGTTACAGTTGCTCAGATATATTGTCTCTCTCCTGGGGAACAAGTCATACAATGGATTTTTTTGGCTTGGCAAACTTCTTGCACGAGGTCAGCATTGCCACTACGCTGCTAGCACAGCACAGCCGTGCTTTAAATGACGAGCTGCAGCGGCTGTACATGACTGATGACTCCTTTGACTGGCACAATATTAAATATTCAGCTTGAGGCCTTTTATTAAAGGGACTCATTGGCAGTGCCAAGTGGTGTAAAAATTCTGTGCCTACTTAATGTAGCTCATATTGGGCATAACTAATCACTGCTGGGGCTTAAAATCTTTGGTATATAGTGCGTCTGGGAAGAGGTAGATATAAGACTGGGCAGAGGAATCCTCTTTCTTTTCCTTCTTCAGTAAAAGCTCTTTCTTAATATTGTCAGAGAAGGGAGACCAGGACACCACTTTTGATCATCCAACGGTCTCGTTTATTGAGCAGAGCTCTCTGCTTAAATACACCTCGTAATGAGCTCACACATGTTACAAAAGCAAGGCTCATGATTGGCTATTCTACTTGTGATTGCTTAGTAGCTACAGCTGAGTGCTTGCACCTTGTTATCTTATCCGAAAGGACCTTCAGCTGTTTCCTTTTAGCCATTCCTGAACAATATTCTCCACAATATTCTCCACATAATATAAAGGTCCAGTTGCTGCTATTTCTTTTATAGTGTGCAAAGCCCAGCAGTATGTGGGCAGCAAACTAATGGAAAGTGTTCTCCTGTCTAGTGTTTCATTGTTCTTTGTGCCTGAGGCTTTGCAACCTTGGTCTTTTTTAGTTAAAATCTTTAAACAATGGATTATCTGTTTTCTAAGGCTTTAGAGGATTTGAAATAGCAGTCACCCTTAGGCATTTGGCTCAAGATTACAGCAATAAATACATTCATCAGAGCCCCCTGGCCCTTCCAAGAGCCAGGCAGTCATAAGATTACCTCTGCCATATTTGTCTGCTTCTAACTCCAGTGAAGTGTGTCACTGTTAAGAATTCGAGGTAAGCCCTGTTCTTTCTGAGCATTTGCACTCAGATGGTTTGTAAGAAAAGGGGGGGGGAGGGGGGCTGTGTGTGCTGAGGTTGAGAGCACCTGCAATAGGCAGACTTTGTTCTTGCTGCAATGTTGGCTTTTACAGGAATACCAATTTGTATTTTCCAGGAGATCAGAAACCTTTTTGGAAAGCCAGCTTTGCTTCTTTTCCCCCAAGGTCCTGCAGTCTGAAAACTTCATATGGCTTTAAAATTTTGACATTTGGAATGTAATTTTAATCAATATTGACATTTCTGATCTTTGTGTGCCAGCTGCTATTTTTCTGAATAATTCTGGGACTCTGTGCCAGAGATCACAAACCAGTTGCCACCCAGTTGTGATTTCTGACGTGGCAATTTCTGTGAGAGTGCTTCCTGATTGCACTGTGTAAAGAGTCAAGTATAGTGTTTTTCTTCTGTTACTATGAATCTAAGGTAGTTTACAGATATTGGACATTCTGTTGTGTTGCTTTGGGGAAAGATGTCAGCTGTCAGAAGGAGACCCTTTTGTCAGTTTTAGGGAAAAGCTACATTTCTAAAGGAGTTTATTTCTGGGTAGAAGAGCTGTTTGTTGTGTGACTTCGCCTGGGCATTGCCTTGCACAATGGGGCTTACTTCTTCTAAAGAGAATCTTTATCTCAGGAAAGTTCATTGCATAGAGAGATCTGTGATGTCTGTATACCTGTGAAGATTCTCCTCTTAACAGCTTCTATTGATTTTCACCAAGTGCGATTTCCCAGCCTTCTGAGCCGTTCTTATCACACCACATCACGTTGCTCATCACAATTAAATAAACTGTGCTGGTTGGCCACTGGCTTTATCAAAAGACTCTCCCAAAACAGGTATGCAAATTGGAAAAAGAGAAAATGAGATTCTCTTTAGCTTTTGTATTTTGCTTCATTTTATTTCTCCTTTCCAGCAAGAAATAATGATAAACATTTATTAAACTGTGTTTTCAAAGTATGTAACACACATTACCTTTGCCTTGGAAAACTTCAGCTTACTTTTCAGACAAAGGTAACAGTATTTAAAGTGTTATAAATAGAGTGAGTCAGCTTCGCCACTTTGTCACATAAATTTGTATCAGAATATGGTGGAAGTACGGAGTCTTTTTGGGGGGTTGTGCATGCAATGTTTGCAGCATTTTTCTTCACTGTAGTTTTAGTCTTTACCACCATTCCTTAATTTGCTTCCAGGGAAAAAATAGTCTCACTTTTTTTTTTTCTTTCTTTCTTTTTTTTTTTTTTTTTTGGAGTAGGTGGGTTGTATTATATAATTGGTAACTTAACTGAGCAGTGTAGCAGGTTTGTCTTTTCTCTAGAGAATCTTGGTATGGAGGCTGGGGTCTTTTTTAAATATAGGTAGTGGATATAAACTATAGTGAACATGGATATCTGTTACTATGATTTTGACAATCAAAAAGAATAGAAGTATATATACAAAATAGATGTAGTCTGTGGTTGCTAATATTTGCGTTACACCTTGAATACTCTTTTGTGTTCACATGAGAATTAACTTAGAGATTCAGTGTCAAGGGAATATCTATATCTTTAGCATGCTTAAGACTTTGTAGGGCTGGCCAGAAATGCTGGAGGTGCCAGCACCACTGGGCATGTGTGAGCCTGGCCTGATGTCTCCCCTGGATTGCTGATCCATGCCTGTTGGATATGGTCAGCGCTGGAGCTGCGCCAGAACTGAGAAGCTGTCCCATCGCCTGAACTCTGCAGTTTCTGTAGAGAGGGGAGAGGGGGGAGCTACTGCACTGGGACATCCCAGAGCTGTGAGCTGGAGCAGGCCAGCACACAGACTGATGATTAAAGGAGATGGAAGCTGAAGCTTCTAAGTTTTGGGAACTATTGGTGTTGAAAAAGGATCGCAGAACCACAACATACTGAGTTGGAAGGGACCCACAAGGATCATTGCATCCAACTCTGAAGTGAATGGCCTGTACAGGGATCACAACCTTGTTGTTATTAGTGTCATGCTCCAGCCAACTGAGCTAATCTCAGTCTGATTTGAGGATGTTATTGGGGTTTATAGAAATGACAGGTGTGCTGAGGTGCTAGGGATGCTAGTGAAATGGAAAATACTGTGCCAGGAGGGTACTGCATCTGTCAGCTTGGGTTGCCAAAAGAGAAGTGTTAGACAGGGAATCGGCTGATGACCAGCGAGGATGGGCAAGTGTGGTGTGAGGAACGTGAGAAGGTTAGATGGAAAAGATGGGTTTTGGAGGAGAAAGGAAGGTGAAATAGCTCAGATACAGATAGCACAAGTAGATGCAAAGCTTTGTAGCATCTTCCTGTGCCTGTGCCTTGGATGGAATCTGGGTCTCTGAATCTGAAGACCAGGCTGTCAGAGAATACCTAAAACCTTTTGGCAATGCTGCTTCAGTTCTGTAGTTCTTCCACCCTGAGAACAAGCACCTATAGTTGCTATAACTTATAGTTAGCTCAAGATGCCCCTGTGGCTTATCAGATGATTGCTCAGCCCATGTGATATCATTGGGATGCTTGTGTAGTGGAGTTAGTAATTTAGGATTTTGCTTTAATGTGGGAATTGTAGGCAGGAGGAGGGACACACAGGGACACACATGGAGGCATGTGTATGGATGTACATTCAGAAGGTGGTGAGGATAAACATAAGATAGAACATATCAGAATTTATTTTGTTTGAGCAACTTTGATATGTCCCTCTTAAATAAAACAAGTTCTACCTTGCACAAACAATAAAAATAGAGTGGAAAAATTTAGTTTTTCAAAATGTGTTCATTTAATTCTACCATCTATATGTGCTTTATTGTAATTTATTGTAAGAAAGAAAGCATGATACAGATTGAGGGTTATTTTCTATCTCCTGGTATTAATTGACCTTTTGTAACCCAACAGTGTGAGTAAGCATTGTTTATGTATTACTTCTTGCTGATGTTTGAGTGGTATGTGCAGTTCACAGCTTTGAATACTCAGTCTAGGGAGCTGAGCTTGCTCAGACTTTTTTCTCTGTCTTTGGGGAATAATGAGTTGGGAGAAAAATATTATACCTTGAATTACTTCCTGTATTTTGTCCTTTGGTCTTCTCTTCTGTGACAACAGCATTAGTGTCTTGGCCTAAATGATAGTGAGGCTTTGTTAGCATATGGGAAGAAAAATAAAATAAGAACTTTCAGAGAAAAAGGAAGTGGAGATGTTGAGGGTGGATGATTCTGTGAATCACTTAATATAGAGCTGTGAGTCAGCAATTTCCTTTTGCAGTCATCTTGTCCAGATGGGGTATTTTCTTTTACCTTATCAAGCCAGCCTCTTTTTGTATCCTGTTTCTTTAGGAAAAAAAGCCTGGAGGAATAACATGCAGTGGCACAGTTGGTTTCTTTAGGCCATGGAGCTCAGAGCCAGGTGACAGGCAAGACTCCACTGTGGGAAAGCAGATCCCACAGGATAAGTGATGGTCGCATCCCTCTCCTAATCCGACTCCATTTCCTAACAGCCCAAATCTCTGAGCACCTTGTGTTTGTGTTGCCTGTGAAGAAGTGTGCAGCTCCAAAGTATATTCTAACATGATGACTGACATGCAAAGTCTTTAGATAAAACAAGTTAGTGAATGAGAGGAAATCCTTTTAGACTCCAGGCTGAAGCAATCGTTCAGAGAGGTATGGCTCCCTTTCCATCCTTGTGCCATATTGTCAGAAAGTAATTTCACTGGTTACACTGTTTAAACTTTCCTTTAGAGGGGAAAAGACTACCACTTTGTTATTGTTCTCTACATGAAGAATATATTATTTTCCAGGAGAATTGCTCCATTTGTAATTAGTGTATGTAGGTATTTAAATCTGGCTGCTCTTAGTGGAGTTACTGTGTTTTATGTAGACCTGAATATCTGGTTACATTAATCCCATTTGTTTTGCACTTGATGTAGCTGAGCAGTCTTGTGGTCTGGTACTTCATTCTTAGACAGTTCAGAACAAAACTATCTGTGATCAGTGGTTCTAGGTACTGTAACTAAACCAGACCCATTTTTCAATATTACCTAGTTAAAATCCACATCTTCACGTCGAAGAGACTAGAGAAGTTAACAGTAAGTTGATCACTTTGTTTAAACAAACAAACAAGCTTTGCCTCTGTGCCTGTTACAAGGCCACCTTATTGTAACATTGCTGCTGACAACCTGCATGCAAATTTTGAGGTGTCTGCCTCTTTGGTAATGTTGTTGAAATTGTTTATTTGGTGTAGTCAGCCTACAGATTGAACAGGTATAGGATGCCACAAACGCTGGTGTTGCTGCCTCCTTACCCGTGGCTGGTGTGGGCTTCATTTCTGAGGGCTCTGCAGGGCTGCTGGTGAGCCACCTGCCCTTAGGGGTGGAGGGAGGGCTGGTGCTGGGGTGGGCATTAGATCTCCCAGAGCAGAAAGCTGGGGCAGGAGACAGTCTCAGACTTTGCTGATGGATTAAAAAAACCCAAAGAAGTCAGTCACCTTATTCTACCTCTTCAGCAGCACTCAAAATGAAAAAGTTGCTGCCCATATTTTCTATATTAAAGGACAAACTCACTGTGCAAGGTGTTGAGGATTGGAAGAGAAACTTAGGCAAAAGAGGGAAAATAAATGCAGAAAAGTCCTTTTAAAAATGTTTTTAAAAGGAGATCTCGATTTGTGATTGACATTTTCATTTTGCACCCAATGTTGAATTCGGCTGTTTTGAAGTTCTGTGTAGTTTGTCTATGCTAGAAGTAATTATTTGGGGTCAAATGAAAAATGACATTTGCTTAAGGACTTTGTGTGGAGTGGTCTTGCCTTTCATTTCATCTGCATAACATACTTTGGTGGAAGGTGCCTGTGGTGTCTACTGTCTACTACCCTGCTCCTTGACTCTTCATTTGCAAGGAAGCATTTTTATTTATTTGTCAGTACTATTTCAAGGAAAGGTAAAAACAGGTGAATTCAGCAGAGCACAGATTACTCTGGAAATAGTTAAACTGAGTTTCCCATGATGGAAGGAGAGAAACAGGAGAGCACTAGCTTATCTGCACAACAGCTCTTTGTCCTTTCAGTGTTTGTGGGTAGATATATATTGCTGTTTGTTTTTTCACAAGACTTGCTAAAATGGTGATTCCCCAAGTAGGTGTCTCTGAATTGTGTCACAGATTCACTGGAAGCATGTGTGCAGTGAAAGGGGTAGCCATAGAGGTAGTGTCTGCATCTGCTGCATCAGAGAGGAAGTTGAGTCAAGCATCTTCATTTATAGCCTGTGTTGACAAGGAGGAACTCAGTGAATATCATATTTAACATCTTAGCAATAGATAAACATGCCAAAAATGCTGTTTCATGGACATTTTGTTGTATGGGCACTTTGGATGTCTCTGGCTCATCCAGACCGAGCACTCTTTGTCATAACCTCTCTCTAAAGTGCCAAGTGACCTTTTTTTGTATAACTTAAAAGCACAATGTCATCTCTACTTGGTTATTGCCAGCATCAAATGACTTGAAACCATTGCATAAGCTTTTGTCATTTCAGAATTAGTGATGATCTCATCATTAGGCCTATCAGAGACATCCTTTAATATTTTGAAAACTGTTGAATCATCTGGAATTATTCTTCTAATAAATGGAAAGATTACTTGACCCAAGTAAACCCCTGATGGCTAACATCAGGGAGATAATACTAGATCTCTTTAGCAGTACTTAGCTGTTGATCCATGTTTTTGAATAGCCAGTACGAGAAAAGCTGAAATCAAGTGAGAGTACCTTTGAAGATGGATAGTAAGATATTTAATCTGTTTCAGGGACACATTTAATTGCAAGAGATTAATTAATGGCTGTGTGAGACTTTTTAACGGGGGAGAGGGGGGCCACACAGTTCCTGTCTAGGTTTTCAGATGATGGAGAGGAAGCCAGCCAGCACACTGTTTGGGGTTGTGCTGCTCTAAGTAGTTCTGGCCAGATCAGGACAGAAGATCCAGTTCATGACAGTGAAAAGTGTAAGAAAATGCTTTACTCTAACAGTTTGTGTTGGATGAAGAGATGAAATTACTGTATTGGAATCTCAAGTGGATTGTTGATTGTATTTCTTGCTTTCGATCAATTAGTTGAGTAATCTCAATAATTTTTATGTATTGCTTGGCTGTTTTTTGTATGTTCTACCTCAGATTTTTGTAAAACGACATCATGAGGACACCAGCTGCTTCAAACTTGACATTCTGCAGGTAGGAATCATATATAAGGGCAAGTTCAAAAGGACAGCACTCCAGTGAATGGCTAATTCATCCATGTTCCACCCATCAAGGGAGGCATGAATCTTTCTGGCATACCACAGCTGTGCTGACATGCTCAGAAAGCTTCGTATTTGTCATCATTCCTCATGCTGATGGTGTTGCTGGTCCTGTTGTTCCTAGGCCTGGGTGTTGAGCTGTGAGGAAGGTGCTCTGAGCTCTGCACTTCGAGCCTTAGTGCAGGGGCAGGAAAAGAGAAATCCTGCTGCAGAGAGAAACCTAGGCAGAGAATGTGCAGTGCATGCATTGTCAGTATCTTTCATCCTGATTGCAGCATCTCTGTGAATTACTGTGATTGCAGAGTCGTTTCTGTTTGTGAAATTGTTTCTCTGTAAAAAAGATCTTGTAAAAAGGATATTGATGAGTTTTTGTTTGAAGTAGTGGCTTAGTTAGAGATACCTTGCTGTCATCAGAAAAGGGAACTGTCAATGATACTGGAAAGGAACAAATTCAGTTCTGGCCAAAAGAAGTGTATTTCACTCAGTACACAAATTAGTGTGTGGAATGTATTGCTAAAGTACATAATTGAGGTTAAAAATGTGTAGGGTCAAAAGTAATCTGATATTTATGTGTCAGTTATATAGACAAATCCTGCAAATGAAAACAAACCTTTTAAGGTCTTCTGGACAGTTTCCTTGAGCTCAAGATATCCCTAAGTGTAAACAATAATTAGGACTACTCTTCCTTATTCCTGTTTTGCAAATTTGTCTTCAAGGCTTTCTCCTGCTAGTCTTTGAAATACCTGGATCTGGACAGTACAGAGTGTAGGAACTGATGTGAATGAGTTTTAGGCCAAATTCAGAATGAATTTCTTATGTCCTGTATTTTTGAAGTGTTTTAAATAGCTATGATTCTTGTCAGATCACAAAGCAATTACAAATATTTCATTAAAAACAAGGTGTTAAATTCAGATTATTACACTGGTGATAAAATATTTGGTAGAAATGTATTCTGCATTGCAGGTAAACAGTAAAAATAAATGCGGAGTTGTGACAGAATTGAGGAACAATGTAGTTCAGGGGAGGGGGGGCGGGTTCCCCCTTTTTTTGTGATATGCTCAAGAACTATAACATAGAGTATACCTAGAACTATAACACAGAGTAGACCTAGTTGTTATTTGGGTGGGTCAGGCAATGGCACACCTTCAATTTGTTCTCCCACCATGTTCAATTTAAACCAAGTCCAGTGTTGGCTCATTTTGGACAGAAGGCTGTGTGCTGTTGTGTTTGTCTAAACCTTTGTCCTTGTTGAGAAACTGAGGAGAGGTTACAGGCCTGTGCCAGTGCTCAACCCTTGCTCCACAGGAGGAGTGACTTCTAAGGGGGCAGTTTCTGTGCTGGTCACAAACACAAAAGTATTTCCAAAGTTGCTACCTCTCCTAAATTATTAGGCTACTCTTCAGGGTTTTTTGGGGGGGCAAACAGGTAATATTCAGATCCTTATTGATTTATTAGTCTCAGTTTTTAAACAATTCATTTGCTTCATGTATTTGGAAACTGCAGTTTATGAACAGAAGGTCAGATCTGTAGTTGAAGGTCAAATTACTGATACTGTATGTGGGAGTTGCTCTTTGCTATCCATTCAGTCATCAAGTGCCAGTAAATTAATGACACCAGTGTACCACTGTTACAGCATGTTATCTTTTGGCTGTATTAAAACAGCAAGACTTGTCAGCAATAGAAGGTCTGAAAAGAAGCTGTTTAAAATAATACAGGCATTATAGTTTTGGGCATCTTTTTGCATTCCTGTGTCTGGCTTATGCTTTTTCACCTATATGCTGGAGCTTCTTGGCTCGAGCTCTGTGCCCTTTTTTGTTGTGGTTTCAGATACTGGCCTCTCAGACAGGCATGACTGACCTGATGTGCTATCACAGTTTATAAATAGCCCTAGAAAATTAGGGTGTGCTCCCAGTTAGGGCTGAGCTCTTTATGTTGGAATTGCAGTGGTGGACCAGGACTGGTGTGGTTAAGGGATGCTGCTGCCAGGACCTGAGGTGTGTTGGGAGGGGGTCGTGGTCTCAGGCTTGGAACAGTAGATAAGGGAGTGGGAAAGCATAAAATAGAATGAGTGCTTTTTAACTGATATTTTCTGGGTTTTAGTTTTCCTTACTTAAAAATTCACTCAGTGTGTGTTGATTAGTTTAAGTTCTTTGCTGCCTCCTTGACTTATATTATTTCAAAGTCCCAGTGGTTTGACATGTTAAAAGGTTTTTGTATACAGACTGCTGGAAGTACACAGTGCAAACAGGGAAAAGAGAAGCCTTTTCATAGAAGGGTCCAAACAGAATACATTTAGATGCCAAAGGCACCTTTGTGTAACAGCTGTTACTTAAGAATGACGTGTTTTATTATAATCCACTGGAGAGAAACTAACACTATTGTGAAGTTTCTATTTTGTATAGATATGTCATACTTTTATATCTCTCCTCTTTTAGCATATGGTCATTCTGCACGGTGCTTTATTGCCATCTATGTCTTCTTGTCCAACTGTTTTCCATTATATCCTGTTTTTCCTTCTCTATGCTGAAGTCAGAATATATACTGCTAAAACTAAAGAGTCTCTTTTTTTGTATCTTGGAGAATAAATTTGTGGCTGGAATTGTTTTTATCCAAGCTGAAATTCTTTCTGCTTTCCTGCAATTTCTTGGATACTACTGTTGAGGATATTGGCCATGTATTAGTGCATATGTGGCTGGAAAGATATGTGGAAGTGGAAGTCAAAAGCTGGTATTTTCTTTCCTTCTGTTTTTTAAGACAGAAACTAAATATAGTGAATGTTAAACAGATGGCTATGTTGTCGCATAATAAATATTTGAAGAAAATTAAATTATGTCCTGCCTGTTTGCTGACGACAGTTCCAGCCCCCATAGTAACAGCAGTAATAATAATAGGAGGATTTACAGTGTATTTATTTTTTAATTCTCAAAGTGAGCTACCTAGCAAGGTCGTTTAAGGAGATATTTTTTTAATGTGGGAAAGATAAGGGATGTACTTGAGGTCATCCAGCATGTCAGAGAATCTCTTGAAAGAGCATGCAGAGTCCCCTTGACTTCCAGACAGTATGTTTCCATTTTAAACCATGCTGACTTGCAAATACTCACTCGAGTACTTCCTACCGAACACTGGGCTTTGATGTGTTCTTTCTTTCCTTAATTCCAACCTAATTGTTCATAAATGTTAAGTTGCCAACAGGAGATAATGAAACCAGACTTGCATTCCTGTCCAGTGTACTTGAACAAAAAAACCCCCTGCACTGCAGTTCCTCCTGAGAGTTTTCTTGTGAAGAGATGGTGGTGGATGCCAGAGAGATGACGAAGACTTAGCTGAAATGAGGGGTTTTATTTATACAGCTGAGTTTCATCTTGTGATATTAATAGCATACAGGCATTTCTTTTGGAGAGAGTGGATGGATACTGTATTTAGCGGAGGTCGGTGTGCTACTCTTTCTGCAATGAGCCAGAAAATCCCATTGCCTTTAACTGCTTGCATGCATTGCCTGTCTTTACTGGGAGGAGTCTTCTGTAAATGATTCTGACTTTGCAAGTTTGAAAGCTCTATAAGAGATACAGGATGAGAACGAGAACTGTAATATTTCACTTAAAGGTGAGAAGGCTGGACAGCAGATCAGGTTCATGGCAGCAACAAAGTTCATCTGGCCCATGGTCCTCCTCCTTTTCTCAGGATTCTGTGGATGTGCTGGAGAGCAGGTTGAAGAGTTTATGAATTGTCTCAATTACCCATTTCCTGCTAACTTTTACTGATACTTTTCCATCCTCTGCAAGTGATTATATCACATAATAGAAGTGGAACTGGTGCTTATTGCGTGATAATTTGCATGATGAGTGTAGTTTGCAGCTGTGTTGCAGCAGAGCATATAATATGGAGGGTGAATGGGATGGTTTTGGGATTTAGGGGTGGTTTTTTTCCAGTTAGTGGAGAAACAAGGCCTGGAATTCTTCACTGCCTCTGTAAAAATTTGTCATCTGCCCCAGCTTAAAGATATATTAATAGTATCCTGACCTCTTACATGCATGGTTGGTCCTGTTGCCTGGATACAAACATAAAGTGATTAGAAAGATATCATTAATATGAAGTGAACAAAATACATCATAAAAGTACCCAGTTATGTGTTTTTCCTATGTGCCCACCATGCATATTGGTACTTGACTCTTTTGCTTGCCTGTTGCAGATTGTGCTTTGCTGTAATGCTGCATTAGGCTTTTTGCTAAGCTGCAAGTGTAACCTGTGTGGTATTTTCTGCCAGCTATTTCTCTGTGTTTTCTTCCCTGTTCTTTGAAATATACCCTTATCAGTTTTTCTCACATTATTTTTACCCTTCTGTGGCCTGTTACCTTTGTGTGTCTGATCAAATGCTGCTGTGTCTCCTGAACTTTTTTCAGTATGCGATTGTATTTTTAGTTTTTGCATACTGCATTACTCTTCTTGGTAAATACATGCACTGTATCACATAAAGGAGTGTTAAAAACACTAAAAAGCCCCTTGTTTTTTAACATTTCCCTAGGGTCTTGTGATGGATTTGTTAGGACTCTGGGGAGATGTCCCCTTCTAACATAGCTTCTAGTTTAGCTCTTTGCTTTTCCATTATTTCCTGCAGCATGATTCTCTTCCTAAAAACATATACTCACTTCTGATACCATTCTTAGCTGTTTTTGCATGCTTTTTTTCAGGTGTAGGTGAAAATGTCTGTGGCTGACTTGCTTCTTTTTCAGTTACTCCTTTATTTCTTAAAGTCTGCACTCTAACTTAAGGTGTGATTTTTCTCTTTCCCACTGTTTTGGTGTAGCACTCCATCATGCTGTAGTTTTAAGAATGAAGAAACTAAAGCAATTTTTTAGTCCTCCTGATTTAACAACCAGCTGCTGGAGGTGGACTGCAGTGACAGAGTTCCTAGTTTCCTTGAGTTGTGAAATGAGCTGTTCACTTAGACTCTGCTTGTGTAGACCTTAGGTATGAACTGGCATAAACTCAGGAGAAGAAGGAAGAATGCAAATAGCGATATCGGCTTCCTAAATGCAGGATGGTAAAGAAAGAAAATATTTCCTGCTTTCTTTTGGAGAATTATTGCATGTTGTTCAACCACCACTGTTACTGTGAATGAGCATTAGGCACAGGCATCATACTTGTGTGTTATTTGGTGATAAGGGAGAGGACTGGAGGATTGCTTTGTGGTTAATGTTTGTGTAACTGCGATGAGAAAATTGCATCTAGGCCTCTTGCTCTGCTTTTTGCTCTGCTTTTTTTTGTTTGTTTTTTGGTAGTTCACTTCATTGCTATCCCAGTTCTGTTTCTGTAAAATTCAGACACTTCTACTTGTGTGCTGTATCCATTTCTTTTGGAAAGGATGTTGTACAGCATCTGTCTTTTGTTAGGCATACAGAGATCTGATTACAGATGCTGTTAGAATCCTAGAATGATTGTGGTTGGAAGAGACCTTATCTAGTTACTAGCCCTCCTGCCATGGCTAGGGACACCTTTCCACTAGCCCAGGTTGCTCAAGGCCAGTCCAACCTGGCTTGAACACTTCCAGGATGGGGCATCTGCAGCTTCTCTGGTTGACATGTTGCTGTGCCCCACCACCCTCTTAGTAAAGAATGCCTTCCTAAATGAAACCTGCCCTCTTTCAGTTAGTTTAAAGCCATTCCTCCCAGACCTATTTCTACTTGCCCTTGTCAAAAGGGCAGCTATGTGTTTGGGCAGATACGTAATACGCAACAACCCTAACCTTGGCTGAAGCCTTTTTGTGTGTGCTGTAATGTAAATAGAAGTGAGAATATAGTTGAAACAAATAATACAAAATTTTCTCAACAATTTGGCCACAAAATACTATTTCCTGTTTTTTACAGTAGGTGACATTTTTAAGTGTGGTCATAATTACTGTGTGATGGCTTTGAGATGTCATATATCCATGCACAAATACCTTAAAGAAAGATGGCTGTCATTTCATTACTTTGTTTCTTTGATATCATTATAATTTTATTTTAACAGCCAGTCTCCTTTCTGGCTTACTTTGAGGCATAGAATGCACTGATGAGACATTAGAAGGGAGAAGAGAATGCTGTATCCAGTCATTGAAGTGATATGTGTAATACAGTGTTCTGTTCTTAGTACCTAATCAGTTGTTTCGGAGGAAGTGATAGAATCTTTCTTTTTTGTATTACAGAAAATTGATCAATGGAAGAAACCGACCTTGATTGCTCCAGTCTGAACTCAGATCATGTAGGACTGTTGCAGTCTTTCTGTCTACTGTGTTCTGGAACAATGGACTGCTGCAGATATTTTTGCACACCATATTTGAGGAAAGATGAGGGTCAACTGAAAGTAGCTCAGGAGAAAGTAATAGCAAAGAACACATGACCTGCCAGGAGAGAATGGAACCATCTAGATTATTCAGGCTGGAGAAGTTACAATAATTTTAAAAATTTTAAGTGTGTTGCAAGGAAAAAAAAAATTCTCTTCTATGTTCACACCGCCCAGAGTTGAAGGGCATAAACTGTATAATTAGAATTCAGGAAAAGCTTTCCAACAGTACAAGCAGTTAAGCAGTAGACTGGATTGCCTAGAAACCAGGCATACTCTGTCCTGGAGGATACTAGCAGAGGTAACAGGCAAATGTGTTGAAAATGCTTTAGATGTCACTGATTCCAAGCCTGTTGTCTGTGGTTTCAAGGGTACTGAAATTGTTTCTGTATAGTTTCCCTTCAATTTTAGATGTATTCTTTGCCGTGATAATTTTCATTGAATTTTCCTGAGAGTTTTTCTTTCTGCTAAATATTGCTTAAGTCAAGCTAAACTTAAATACATTAAAGGTGAAGGTATAGGTTGAGAATGTGTATGCTAGAGAATGCTAATATATATGATGTTATTTTTTTTCCCTAAACATCTTGTTCACTTTTTTTTACAGTATGATCACATGACTGTTTTCACTGACAGACAACATAAATTCTTACAGAGTAGCAACAGGAAATTTATAGCTCATAATTAAAAACCTCTCTTTATAGTTTTTATTTCTTTCTCATTCTCTTTGTTGCTATGATCCCAGACTGCCCAAGAGTTCTCTCTGTTAGAATTTCCTAAAACAATACACATTATTCTGTGTATTCAACTCACCTCACTCCAAGTTGTGTCCAGATTAAATTTTATTTCAGTTTTTGCTTTCTTTTGCAATTATTTAATAACAACCTTAAAAAAAAGATGCTGATCTTTGAAAACTCCACAAATACCCTTCTTCCACACTCCCAACTGATTAGTGATTCTTGTTTCATTTTTTTTGCCAGTTTCCCACTTGTGACAGTACTTTGTTCTTCTTGCCTGCACAGTGACTTGAGTAGCCCTTTGTGAAGGACTTGACCAAATCTTTTGAGAAAGTTCCAGCAAACAATGTGTTCTTGTATTCCTTTACTCCATCAAGTTTTTTTCTAATCCTTGAAAGAATTCGGCTCCTTAACAGATCTACCTTGTGTTCAATTCATCTTGTCCCCTCAACTATGCAGAAATTTTCAGTGTTCGTTCACAAGGTCTTAAGGATTCTTCTGTTTCTGAGAAGTCTCTGGGTTTTTGCAGACTTCCCAGATACAGGATTTCAGGCTTACTTTCTGACTCTAAGGTGATGCTTACAAGTGGGAGTTCAGTACAGGACCTGATGGACATTTCTGTGGTGTAAGTTCTCACACAGTCCCACTCCTCTGTCCCTGCATAATCTGTGCAGAGTGCCATTACCAGTATTTGTGCAGATGCACAATGCACTGAATCTGATGTAGAAAAATAACCTGGCTCACCACAGGGCAGTGGGGGCACAACAAAGGGCACAACATGTTAACAGCTGGTTAACATGAAGGGAAGGGAAGGGAAGG